>SNQN01002002.1:44308-78311 GCA_008642245.1 Bassia scoparia | reverse complement strand
AATTACAAAGTTACAGATATAAAATAATTACATATTTTTAAGTACGTAAAAAATACATGTAAAATTTTTATATTGAAATAATCAAAATATATACAGAGAGGGAGATGTGGAAAGATAGAGAATTAAAAGGAGAAAGAAGAACATGAAAGAGTTTTAATGACCTATAAAAAGTTATCATTATGTTTGCATTACATTACATTCAAGTAAATAATTATATTTAACTAATTACATGCATAATCAAATATCGTACAATTCGTACTTGACCTGAGTTAAATACACACACATATAAATATTTATGTTCATCATTGATTATTTTCTCAGTAAAAACTCTTGGTGATGGACCGTACAAAAATTTGATTTGATAATCAAATTTAGGTTATCATTGACTCGAGTTAGAATTATATGGACTGTCTCTTATACATGTCTAGATGTGTATAAGAGAATTGATTATTTTCTCAGTAAAAACTCTTGGTGATGGACCGTACAAAAATTTGATTTGATAATCAAATTTAGGTTATCATTGACTCGAGTTAGAATTATATGGATATGTCATACTGCTTGAAAGTTGMAGTTGCATCATTGTAAAGAAAATATCATTTTATTGTTCAAATTTAATCTTGAATGCTTGTATTATTTACCAAAGTTYAAATAGATTTTAGGTGTTTACAATCTAATTTAAAAATATTTTTGTTGAGTGTATTTAWTAGTTTCTTTGTATAAAATATTCTTAACATTATAGTACAATTTTATTATAGTATAAGACAAGCGAATGATAGAGTGACAAATGCCAGCCTCACATCAATCCGATTGTCTTGTAGTATTATACTCCTTCTGTACCACGAAAATCATGTCAATTGAGTTTTTTTTTAACTATTTACAAGAGAAGAGAATCTGAATTTTGCTGATAGCCTAAGGCTCTGTTCTCATCAATTGAATTTTGCTGAATTGAACTTATTTTTATTGGACTGAACTTATTCGTACTGAAGTGAACTTATTTTTACTGAATTGAACTTATTGGTACTGAACAAAACTTATTTTTACCGAACTAAACTTATTTTTACTGAAACCTTAACAAATTTCTTAAGGTTTGAACTTATTTTTACCGAACTGGACTTATTTTTATTGAACTGAACRTATTACTACTGTACTAAACATATTTTTACTGAACCGGACTTATTACTGCTGAACTGAATTTTAGTTTTTTGAACTAAACTTATTTTTACTGAAACTTATATAAATAAGTTGACAAGAACAGGGCCCGAGTCTTTTTGTTGTAAGGTGCGTGTGTGAATGATGAATGCTTGTATTATTGGTTTTGACAAAAAGCTTTTGAGTAGGGTTAAAGACAACTAGACCAATTGTCAATTGGCTTTAACACTACCAATTGGGTGCACAGTCCGTCTGTTCTCACAACACAGATCATCTTGTCGAGGTAAAAAGATTTWTAGAAAGTTTTCTTAACACGAATTTTGGAAACTTCAAGATGATCTTGTAAGATCTAAAGTAACACCGGATATTATGTTATCTAGCATAAAATAATATCAAGTGAAACTTTCCGAAAGTATATGCAATGATAATTGAATTTCGATTTTCTTGCATATTCTAGGTTTTCGACCTAATTAATTGTGTTAAGTCATGTTTTTAGGACGTTAAGTGTGTTTTAACTCTTAACCATGGTTTGTGAGGGAAGTCATAACATTAACCAATGGTTAAAAGTTAAATCACACTTACCGTCTTAAACACACGAATTGATGCCTTAAACGTTACTAAAGTCACATCAGGTATAGTAATTGAAGTTTAGAGTTATTTGTGGGATTAAAAAAATTGGAGGTCACCATTGAAAATCCGTAAAAGTTGGTAGTCACCACGGGAAATTTTCCTATTATTTGTTGTTTTTTTTACGAGAACGCAAGACATACAATTATAATTATTTGAATTCAAAACATTTGCTGATACAAAAGTCGAGATTTGATTTGAGGCGGAACCTCCTCATTCCAAACCTCTCAACTCACTATAACGATGAGAGATCCTAGCTAATTCATGAGCAACTTTGTTGCTATTTCTTTTAACATGTGAAAAAGAAAAACTCTTACAACTTCTAGCGAAATTTAATATATCCCTAACAACACAACCAAAGTAATTGTGATTAATTCTCCCCTTTGATAAATGCTCATATAACTTCTGTAAGTTCGGCTCGAGTACCACACTTCGCGACCCAGCCACCCATGCAACCTTTAAAGCCTGTTGAGCCGCAATGGTCTCCCCCAAATCTACCATACAAGCATATTGTTGCTTCCAACACATCGAGATCGAGCATGACATCCCTAATACCATCCCGCACCACAACTCCTATGCCCACCGGCACATAACCAATAAATGTCGCATCCGTATTGGTTTTATAGGAACCCATCGAAGGTGACRGCCATGTAGTAACACGAGTCCCCACACCACTATCCCCATGACCACGTTTGCAAGCCTTTTCATACTCCCCAACTATACCCGACAAAAAAACCCGACCCAATATCGATCTGGAAACCGACCCAGAGAAGTTTGGTCATGAACAAAGAAATAGAACCTGAAACCTATAAATCTGTTTTATAAATAAGTTGGGCCTAACCGATTGGGTCGAACCCGACTCGTTTGCAAATTAAATCAAAAGTAAAATTTTTAAGAAATGCGTTGTTATATAATGTGAATAACTTGATCGCACACAATTGGAAATAATAATATATTTGTTAGAATTAGATAAATATGCAGTTTAAAAAACAATTTCTAGTTAGTTTAGTCCCATATGCATTTTTCAAGCCTTAAAAAAACTTCAATAACTACTCTATTTTTAGCGAAATACTGAAGAAAAAAGGTGTTTTTTAAAAATCTTGACAAAACCGACCGATTTGTTACTGGTAATTTTGGGTCATGAACAAGGAAATTTGACCCATTACTGAAAATTGACCGACCTGATAATGATGGAAACTTGATATTATTCGATCGATACCGACCTGAATGACCAATTTGCCAGGTATAMCCCCAACCATACCAACCGCTTTAGCCGTCTTAACTCTCAAAGGGATCCTTCGTTGCTTGAAACACCATGCATTCCTTCTCAACCAGACCGCACACACTAGGGATCAAAACAAGTTCCACCACAAGCCATCCACATTCTTTGACACAAAAAAGCCCAACCAAACATCGATGGAATTAAAATCATGATCCACAACCTCAATTCGTAATGGTGATAGCCACCAAATCAAGCTAGCATCCACCTAAAGAGGGCATATAACATTTGAACACAAACCCCTCCAAGTGTCCTAGCCAAAGCATTAAAAAATGTAAGAAAACATTTAATTAAGGTCAATAAATATACTTTGAGTAAAACTTTAATCTTTTATTAAGTGATATACTAATATAATTCTATATTTCATCACAACTAAAACTTTATTGTAAAATAATCACAATTAAAAAAAAATAGAATTTGATATAATTTAGAATATTTCGTATTTTACTTAATAGTCGAGCATCTGCTTGATAATTATCTAGTTGCATACTTGCAGTGTTGCACCATGCAATCCAAATAATTTACGGAGTATATAAGTACGGAGTACAATACTTGGTATTTGGAATGTGTGTATTTTGGGAATCAATGTTGGACTGTTTGAGACGGTGTATGCGTATTCGCCTATTACAAGTTTACAACCTATAAAAACCCCCCTTAAACCTCATTTTGCTTCCCTTTTCATTCAGCAATCAAACGTCCATTTTCGTTTTCACCTTCAACTTTCAGCAAAATTTCTCTCAAATTTGTTCTCTACTTTTCCTCGCTTTTCTGAGCTGTGCTGCCTGTGCAATCAATGGCAGAAGAATCATCACCATTGTCACCGCCATCTTCTGGCACCTCTCCTCTTTCGCACAAGCGCAGAATCACTCATCAAAACCCATCTCTCAATCTCTCACTTCAACTCCAAAACTCAACTCATGAATTGGGTTTTTCTGATACTCAACAAACCCAACCTTTTCCCGAACAATCACCCAAAAAACCCAAGTGCTGCTCTCTCAACAACCTTCTTTCTGCTGATGAGGGTTCCGTGAGTGACGAAATTCCTCAGCCTTCTGAGAAACTGATGAATCTTGATCATGTTGTTGATGATATACCAAAAGGGCATTCTAAAATGGAGCAGTTGGGTGGTGAATTGTTGTTTCTTGGTGATGTTAATGAAGTTTCTGGTTTGGGTTTTGAGCAGAAAGAAACAATTGAGGATTTGGGTGCTGCAAATTTGAATCTTGATGGCGAAAATGAAGTTTCTGATGCGTGTGTTGAGAAAAAAGAGGTAATTGAGACTTGTAGTGGTGAAAAGATGAATGTTGAGGGTAAAATTGAAGTTTCTGACATGGTTTTGGAGAAAGTTGATGTGGGTGTRAAGCACAAGGAGATAATTGAGCAATTGGGTGGTGAAGTTTCTGATGTGGGTTTTGAGAAGAAAGAGGTTATTGAGACTTCTGGTGGTGAAAAGATGAACCTTGAGGGTAAAAATGAAGTTTCTGACATGGTTTTCGAGAAAGCTGATGTGTGTGTTAAGCAGAAGGAGGTAATTGAGGAATTTGGTGMTGAAGTTTCTGATGTGGGTTTTGAGCAGAAAGAGGTGGCTGATGAGTTTCTTGGAGTTAAAGATGAAACTGTTGAATTGGGGTGTGATAAGAAGGATGGGAATTGTAATGGGGTTTTGCCAAAAARGGTGAAGGATGAATATGCAACAAATTCGTTGATAATTGAGGTGGTTGATGGAACTGCATTGGTTGATGTTTCATTGGTTGAAGATAAGCGAAATCGAAGGCGTGTTAATAATCACAAGAGGAGTAATTCAACAAACACTGCTTCTGTTTCTGGGGTTTCAAAGGCCAGTAAGAAGAAGTGTGTGTATTCAAGGAAAGAATTGGAGGCTCTGAGGTATGTGAATGTTAAGGGTCAAAGGAAGGTTTGGCAAGAGATTTACAATGGATTTTCTGTTACTGTGAAGAAAGAGTATGATGAGGTGGGTAGTTTCAAGCATCACAAACGTGTTAATTCAGGCTCTGATTATCACAAAAATGGCGGAATGAAGAATTGCAATGGTGGAATGATGGGTACTTCGTCATTTGTACCTAATTACAACAACGGAGGAGTTCTGGGTATGCTACTAGTTTTTCCTTTAATCTTTAACTAAGTTAATTGGTTTTATGTTGTTTATTGTGCATTATCTGGTGTTGCTTTAGTCATTTAATTGTGCTTTCTTGAACCATTGAGTTATCATTGTAACTTCTTATGTGTGCAATTTGATGGTCTTCCATGTTCTTGGGTGTTGTTTGTATTGTCTTTGTCAGAAGATGCACTGTATTTTAGTGTCACAATTGGAAATGTTGTTCTTATTTGATATGTGCAATTGGAATATTGATGTTTGCCTGAATAGATTCTACTGTAGGAGTATCCATATCACTTGTCAATGTTAATTGCAAGATTAGCTTTATTAAGGCAGTCTGTTGTTCAGAGAGCCTTGGGATAGCATATCAAAACTTAATGTTGTAAATTAACATTGCTTTGTAATCCTTAGTYGTCATCATACTAGTAAACTTCTATGCTTTCCTGAAAATATATCATAGTTTAAAATCTATGTTAAATTGTCCAATCTTGAATTATTGAAAATCCATTTGCCCTTGGATTTGCTTTCTCTCTACGTTTTTCTCCATTTTGTCCCCATTCTTGGCCTGTACATTTTCTATTGGAGGGAGGACATGTGAAGCTCTGAACTGGCCAACGGAATAGTCACCAACACCTAGAATGGGCTTGTTAGTTGTTACTTTCTCTTTAACATAACTGGGATTGGGTCAGGCTTTTAGTGTTGTCTAGCTGAATCGCATAGAAAGTTTTATGAACTCAGTTACAGATTTGGTTGAATCAAGATGAACTTGACCTTCTATTCTGCTCCCCCCACCTGATCTTACATTCTTACCTAGTGGTATGGATGTCTAATCTTTTATCATATATCGTCCCATTTATGCCATGTTCTCCATTACATCTTCCTTTCAACTAGTAGAGTATTTTTACTGTATATCTACCATCAGTTTCTTCAATCATCGTCCTATAATTGTTTTGGTTGAATCTTTTGACAGTCTTCAATATTCAGCTTTTAATTCTCATTCGACCACCAAAGTTCTTTTTACTCTTCTGAATTTCTCATAATTCARGCGGCTTAATTCCATTTGATTGGAACATGGCTGGGGGGTCATTCCTTTTGTTTCCTGAAAATTTCTTCTTTAGTGTTCCTCTCRTGTCTTGTCAATTTGATGGACCAATTTCTTTTGTAACAGGTGTCGTTGCTGCAAGAGGAAGATGCAATAATCCAAATGTCTTTGTCTACAAAAGAAAGAGGATAGCTAATTGCAAAGCCTGATCAGTTGACTTGTGATCTTTTTGTCTGATTCCTAGTCCAAAGCTTTCAGTTTTTAGTTCAAGTAGTTCAAAATGTGTATACCTCTGGTATATAGAGTAATGTGTGTAGGATGGTGCTGTAAATGACCTCTTGTACTTTCTGTATATTACTTGCTCGCAAGTAACATGGTGCAATATGTGAATAAAAATTGCTAGTGATTTTTCGCCTTGGRTGTCACATTTCTGAGTACTTTGTTATTGAATGATTCCTGATTAGTCAGCTCACCATTGTTGTCATATCTGTTGGAACCATAGGATGTAAATGCTCTCAACAGTTTGGATTTGCTAAGTTTTATGGTGTCTTTCAGGAGAATCCTGTTCAGAAAATGTGAGTTGTGAGGCAGAAACTATTAGTTCCCAAATCCCTGAGGGTCAAAATAGTGGCGAGGATGGTGATGATTTGGTTGGGGAGTGGAGTGAAGATTACGAGAGTGATGATGAATATGAATCCATTAACAGACCTGCTTTTAGGGTCGAAGGTGAACCAAATTTTGAATCTGGGCCACCAGAAGATGGATTAGAATACCTGAGGCGTGTCAGGTATATTTCATGATCCTTTTCGCAAATTTTCTTCCTTTCGTTTTTTAATTGATGATTCTTAAACCATCTAGTTTAAGTTCAATGTGCAATGCTATAATAGTCTTGCTCTTACTTCTGGGAATTATGGTGCAAGTACATGTCTTATTTTGAACTGATGGTTGCAGACTCTGTTATGTCAATTGGGATTGGATTTTCTGTCTGACTATCTTATTCATATGTTATGATGTTTGTGGCAAAAAGTATTCATGAGTTGAAGCTATTATTATCTCTCCAACTCTCCAAGTATTTGACAGTTGGAGCTTAGACCTAAGTTACAGAAGTTATTCAACTTTAGTCACCTGATATATGCTATAAGGGTGAATTTTGAATGTTGAAATATATTCTTCAAAAAATTTGATTGTTGAAATAGATTCTTGAAGAATGTTTTGAATTTTTTAATGGTGAATTTTGCAATTCATATGTTTGAATCGTTATCACTTTGTTTGGATAGAAAATGAAGAGAAGAGAAAGGGAGGGTGACGATTTCTCTTGTTTACGTAAAAATGTGAATTTCACTTCTCCCCTCCCCCACCACCAATCTTCCCTTCCTCCTCTTTCCCTTTCCTTCCTTTCCTTCCTTTCCTTCCTTTTTCTATCCAAACAAAGCATATGGAAATTCTGTTATCATATAAGTATAGGATAAAAACCTTTCAATGGATTTGAATGTACTGTATCATACATAAGAAAACAGATAGATGTGATTTACTTGAATACAAATATCAATTAATCTCTATTCAGGACTTCAAGTAGTTTTTGCTAATCACAAAACCTGAAGTGCAAGGTTACATAGGTTTTGAAGTGGTAGAAGAATAGGTTGATAATGAAGTCCTGAAAGAGTGAAACAAAATCCAATTGAAGAAACATGAGCCATATTAAAAATTGATTACTCCGTATAAAGCATATGTTCAAGGTAGAAAAAAGATGGGGTGTTTTATATGTGGGGATGATGGATGTGAAAGGGAGTTTSATTCCCACGTGAAACAGAATCCTTTGTTTGTCATCTGAGAATGGGATTATAATGAGGGAGAGGGGAGTTTGTAAGTAAGGGTATTTCAGTGAATTAACTATTATAGACTAACTATGGTCATGGTGCTGATGATGATGACGAGGAATATGATATGTAGGAAGTAGGCTGTAGACTTATAGTAACTAGTAAGCCATCATATAAGCATGGACGACTAAGTTTGCATCTCTTTCACCTAGATATTTTTGTTACTGAATGTTTTAGCTACTTTTTAGTGTAAACTATGTTATGTTATTTATGCATTTATATTATGGCTATTCTGCTAAGTTTTAGTACAATACATGATCTATATTTGAATTATTAAGCTTTTTCAAAACAACAATGTGCATCGCCTATGAAAGGCGTGCGCCTCACACTTGCGCCTAGGCTTTGTGCACCTTGGTGGGCCTGTTAAAACTAAGATTGTAGACTTGTAGTAGTAGGTTGAAGTCAATCATTTTGAGTTCGGTGGTGGACAACGAAAGAAAAGTTACTTAAGGCATAGGATTCGTAAAACGTTTTGTTGTTGAATTAGCTAAACAATTTTGGGAATTGGAGGGGTTTTAATTCTATTCCTTTCCTTACGCTTTCTTGTTTTTGTTCCTTTCCTTTGCTGTGGACCAAATAGCCCCTCAATATATTTCCAAAATGTTCCCAAACTAGAGAATGATATTATTTTCATGAATTCTTAACCTCCAATCTTTTTTCTTCTTCTTGCTTTCTACCTTTTAATCCCCAATTCCGATTTCCACATACCAACCACCCTGTGAGAGATGAAGGAAGCAAGAAATGGAGTTGGAAACCGCGGTTGGGTAGGTATCAGCAGCATTAAAGGGAAATTCTTCTTAAGATGTGCAGCCTTCTACAGTTCTACTCTTCTGCTACTGCAAGCTTTCATGCTGTGTGCGTGACCCTGAGTTTGGAATACCTCACTTTTTGAAACCTTTTGATCATCCTGTCATTTCTGTTACTGCTTTTGGAAAAACTTTTTAACTATGTCGACATGACTTTCTATTTTTTTGAAAAGAAATTGAAAGGAAACAAAAGAAATGAGGTTTATGATGCATGGTCCTGATACTATGTATGGATCTACTGGACAATTCAGTTACAATGTTTGTTTTAGGGTGTAGCAGGGAAATTTCTAAAGCAGATACTTCTTCTGTTTTCTCATATCTGGACCATTTTCCAATTCTTAATGTTGCAAATCACTAGCACCATTTCTTTTTGGTAATGGATTCTCTCTATCTCATCTCCTTAAAATATGTGCACCATTTCCGTATCGCATCTTTTTTTAAAAAAAAAAAAACGAAGAAAGTGTGCAATTTTTATCATTGATGTCACGATGCTAATCTATCTTGATACAAGTTTAGAGTTGTATATATGGTGCAGTATTGGTCGACTCTTCAGATGAGCGTCATTTCAATATGGAAGTAGAAACACTAATAACTTAAGATGTTAAGTGTTCAAAGTCTCATTGTTATATGACACAGCATGACCCTATCAGCTTATTGTTTCAACCAATCAAAAATTAAAATACAAATATGTGAAGGCTAATTAATTTTCACATCTGACTTATTTATTTATTTATATTTTTTTTGTAAACCCTGTCGCCATACTTGTCTAGGATGCAATCTCTTTAAAATCAAGTAAAAGCAACCAGCAGAATGGGACATGCGTGTACCTTTGCTTTGGGTAGCTTATATACAGTGGGATTCAGGATTAACTAACCCCCGTCTTCAAGTGTGATCGGTACTGTATAGTATTTAGTATATAGTTATATACTGCTTCTATGAACAGAGTGCTGATTAATTTATACAAGAGATTTCCCCCTTATATGTTGTTGCTAATCTAGAATACTTCAGCCACCAAGGTATAATGAAAAGAAAGAGTTTCTTGATTAGAAAGTCTGTGTAGGAATTAGGATGTAACTGAAACACCAGTCTTTGCTTTTAATGATGACACTGTTATTTTGCACAGGTGGGAAGCTAAACAGATTCCCAAAGTCAAGATCGCCAAGCTTGATAATATCATACACAAGGACCAAAGTGTTTACATGCCTGAAATACCTGATATCGAGAAGTGTCCTCCTCACCTTGTTCCACTGAGGCAGTGGGAGGATGAGTTCATTGCTGATTTTTCAAAGTTGAGGCTGGTAAACATGTTTACCTTTCACTCTAATTTCTTATAATAATTAAAGATAATACRGGAGCATACTTGGGATTTGGCTAGGCATGGGACATTGGCCACAAAATCTATACTGTAATATTCAAAAGGTCAACTCCGACCTAGCCCACATTTACAGAGCCGTGCCATACCTGGGCAAATTCTGGTGATGTTGCCATGCTTTGTCATGTCCAATTTAGTGATTTGCATTGCTTTATGGTGTTCATTATGCCGGGCCTTTTTTTTCCCACCAAAAAAGTGGATCAGGCACATGGCCACAGCCTAGCTGCACTGCAATGTGCCAGTTCAGCCCAGTGTCTTAAACCAAATCCTGTTAGTGAGCTGAACTAATATTCTCTTTTTTTTCTCTTTTTTTTTTTTTTTTTTTTTGGTAGGATCTATCGTGTCTTGAAGATACCAGGGGCACTGTGTCAACCGACTCAGAATTTGTCATATTTGCTCGCCCTGGCCACAAAAGTCAGCCTCACTGTGAGAACTCAACATCACTTGAGTTGACATCAGGGGGTCCAATATTATCCACCGTTTTAACAATGGACCCTGTAAGTAGAGTTACAATGCTGAGAAAGCGCATAAAGTTGTTTGAGAATGCAAGTGGTTTGTCGAAGGACAATTGTGCTTGGCTCTTTGCTCTCTGTGCGGTAGTTGATACTCCATTAGATGCTGATACTTGTGCATCTCTTCGTTGTTTGCTTAGAAGCTGTGCTAAGTTGCGTGCAGCAAAAATTGAAGTTGATGATGAGGTCATAATGTTGAATGTATTGGCGACAATTTCAGGGAAATTTTTTGGGCAATCAGGAAATTAACATGTGCTGTTATATCATTTTTGTAATTTTATTTTTGGGATTATTTATGGATTMACATCTTAACTTAATGTCTGAATCAGTTTTCAGTTAATTGATATTGTCTAGCTGTGTGCTATGTTCATAGCTAATGTTCTTCATTATACACCCAGCACAAGCTATTGCCTCATTGTAAAATCCTATTATGACATCATGTTACGCATTACTAGTACCAAAGCATAGTGACTCTTCTGGTCGATATAATAACCCTTGTTATTCATCAAATCATCACTATATTGATATAAAGGGTATTATGGGTCACTAGATTCACTAAACTTGAGTGCATCAAAAGGGTCGGATGCACTCAAGSRCTCAAGGTTTTCTCTTACTAATATCATATACCTTCTACCATGATCGTCATGTGCAAAGTAACAACCACAAATGTCTGGTGATTTCTAATCAAAAGTAACACCCAACTTCTGATATCATAACAATAGGAATGTAGGATTGACAAATAAACAGGACAGTCAYCAACGCAAATTACACCCTGCATTGGCTTCTGAGTTTTGAACTATTTGTAGGTAATATGATCACAAAGTTCAAAGATTACGAATATAAAGATAATATGAAAAAATATAATTAAAATATAGTGGATTCGAYCATAGTGAAAAGAACATACCTGATGAGATATTTAATCCGAAAAGAAAAAAAATTATAAATAGTTCAAACTTCAAAGATTTTGAAGGGTTTCAAACTTACAATTACAATGGTATGGCGAAAAAAAGATGGGTTTATTTTATGTAACCAATGTTTGGTACACAATGACACTAGTTTTTTGGTGCACGTCTGCTTAAAATTAAGGAATTTTTTGTTAATATATATGACGTTTTTTAAATTGTACTCCCTCCGTTTTTTTAGATGTTCCATACAATTATGGAACGGTTTTTAAGAGTTGATTGAGTTGAATAAAATAGTTGAGTAAGTTGGGTAGAAAGTTGAATAAGTTGGGTAGAAAGTTGAATAAGTTAGGTAAAAGAGTAAATGTGTGAATGAAATTTTATGGGAAATAGTAATTTTGGGTGAAAAGATTGGATAAAGTAATGAAAGTTGACTTTAGAAAGGGGTAAGTCATTAATGTTAGAGTAAATAAAGTAGGTAAAATGTGAAAAAGTTATTTTTAGATTGGTTTGGAACAACTATTTAAAAACATCTCAAAATAGAAACTGGAACAACTAAAAAAAAACGGAGGGAGTACAAAGAAAGTAGGATTAAAACAGAACAAGCTAATCAATGACGTGCACAGTAGAAGAAGAAGCAACATCATGGGTTGAGGAGGAGCTGGCAATGTGAAGCTGGTCATAGTCATAGGCTGGTGCTGCTATCCAAGGAACATCCAAGTGAGTACGCTCTACAGGAGTCATACGCCTTGCATATTGGGCTAACTCATGTGCCACTCCATTGGCTTCCCTTTTGATGTGATTAAAAGTTACAACCCAGTTCTCTTTCAAAATGGCAGCCACCTATACTATAATTGGGGTGAGTTCATGTCTTTGGATGTTGGCAGCCTCATCAAGTAGGATAGTAAGGGTCTTAGCGTCAGTTTCCACCTGGACCCTATCTGCCTTGAAGGTTTTTGCCATGATGAGTCCCTCCTTTAGGGTGATGAGCTCAGCAGCCAAGGAGTTGAAGGAGTGGAATCCCATTAGCCATTTCCCTTTAGAGTCACGCAGCACAACACCTACACCTGAATTTGGGTCTGCATTAGCAATCTAGCTAGCATCCACATTAAGCTTATAAACCCCAMGAGGGGGAGGAGTCCAGTACTTGCTCAAGCCCTACTCAACAACAGTCCCAGAGGTTACAAATGTATCACGAATAAGATGCAAATCAAATTTCATAGCATGGAAAGTGGGCAAGGTATGTCGTATGGTGCCCTCGAAAACACATTTATTCCTCATTCTCCAAATATGCCAAAGAGTAGTAGTGAAAGTAATAGCCCATGCGTCAGAGAAGAAAATATTGAATTCAAGCCAATCTTTCCATTCCAGGTTGTGAAACTTGGCATAGTCAAAGCTTCCTTCAGGGCCTAGCTTTTCAAGCACCAAATTCCACAAAGCAGAAGAAGATGGACAATCACGAAATAAATGGACATGTGTCTCCTGGTAAGAAGTGCATCTAGTACAAGTAGGATCAAAGGAGACAATTTTGGTATGAAGGACATCTCCCACAGGCAAAAGAGAATGCAGAATGTTCCATAGAAGCATTTTGTACTTGAAGGGTACTTTGACTTTCCACATGTGCTTCCAGTTGGAGCAATCATCAGAGAAAGTGGAAGGGACTAGAGGGAAGGTGTGATAGTATGCAGATTTGATGGTGAAAATTCCATGGGAATGAAAGTGCCAGTAATAGTAGTCTGAAGTGAGGTTTTGAGATTGAAGGGGGGGTGGCTTTGATGTCAGCAATGATTTGGGGAGTTAGGAGGTGAGAGATATCATTAAGGTACCAGGCATTGTGTCTAATTATATGACAAACTCTCCAATGTCCAATGCAGTATGGAATATGAGGAATCAAATGTACAAGAGGACCAGAGCCAACCCAATGGTGATATCAAAGGGAGGTGTCAATCCCATTCCCAATACCTATTTTAAGTCCAACTCTTAAGATCTTCCTCCCCTTCAGAATGTCTCTCCTAATAGGTGAAGAATTATTATTTGGAAGGCAATCTAAAAGGTTGGTACCTCTTAGGTATTTCTGAGTAAGGATTTTGACCCAAAGGGTGTCTGGAGAAGTAAGAATTTTCCAACCTAGTTTAGCCATGAAGGTGAGGTTCCAATGGTGTAAGCATCTGATCCCCAGCCCCCCTTGAGAAATAGGTCTGCATACATTATCCCAAGAAGTTCTYGGAATGTATCTTGAAGCAGTGACCTTGTTCCACAAGAATTTTTTACATTGTTTCTCCAAATTATGGATCACAYAAAGGGGTAAGATGGAGGTTTGCATGACATAAAGAGGATAAGCATTGAGCACTGATTTGATAAGTGTGGAACGCCCAGCCATGTTAAGGAGCTTAGCCTGCCATCCTGAAATTTGATTGAAGGTTTTATCTAGGAGATCAAAGTAGTGTCTTTTTGTGAGTTTATTAGGAGATATCTCAACCCCTAAATATTTTCCAAACTGAGTAGTGTCTTTAATGCCCCCCACCTCTCTGATAAAAGATCTCATGAAATGACACATTTTTGGAGGGAAAATGATGCTTGATTTGTGGACACTGACTCTCYGACCAGAAATGGTAGCAAAGGAATCTAGGACTGAAGAAATGATTTCAATATTAGCCACAGAGGCTTTGCCAAACAAGACGACATCATCAGCATAGAAGATATGAGATAATGTTGTGTCTTTTGTGATCTGAAGAGGTATCCAGTTCCCCAAGGAAACCTGGTGCTCAATTTGCCTAGACAACCTCTCCATGCAGAGAACAAAAATATAAGGGGAAAGAGGGTCTCCTTGCCTAATCCCCCTAGTAGGGTAGAAGGCAGGTGTGAGATCCCCATTCCACAGAGTAGAGATGGCAGGGGTAGAAATACAGTGCATGATTAGGCTGATGATTGGAGCGGGAAAATTGAAACCTACAAGGGTATCTCTTATGAAACTCCATTCAATGGAGTCAAAAGCTTTTGTGAGGTCAATTTTAAGGGCCATAATATTTCTGCCTTTTCTTGCCTTTTTAAAATAGTGTGCAACTTCCTTAACAATGATCACATTTTCCTCAATACCCCTACCTTTGATGAAACTGGTTTGAAGGGGGCTTATAAGGTCAGGAAGAAGACACTTGATTCTAGTGACTWAGATCTTAGTGATAAGCTTGTATACTGTGTTACAAAGCCCAATAGGTCTAAAGTCACTCATGGTCTGAGGTTGATCACATTTGGGGATGAGGCACAGGTAGGAGTCATTCAGGGAATGGGGGAACCTACCTTTGACAAAAGCATCTGTGATCAGGGAGAACAAGGAAGTTTTGACAGTGTCCCAAAAAAATTGATAGAATCTTGGTTGGATTCCATCAGGACCAGGACTCTTCATGGGGTCCATAGAGAACAAGTTTGACTTAATCTCATCCAGGAGGACTGGTCGTCTGAGAAGGGCATGACATTGAGCAGGAGAAATAGGGTTAGCTGGGTGGAAATTAATGCCCATATTGCTGCTTTGGTGTGAGGTATGAAGGATGGTTGCAAAATGATTCATAGCCAAAAGCTTTAGAGCTGAGGTATCCTCAATCCAGATATCCTCTGAATTTTTAAGAGTAATAATTTTGGACCTAGACTTTTTAACCTTGGCAATAATGTGGAAGTACTTAGTGTTGTAATCACCATATTTCCTCCAATTAAGACCAGCTTTTTGAGCCCATACTACTCTTTCAATATGCAAAACATGATTAAGATCATCCATAAGCTCTTGCTCAAGGTTAGACAGAAAGGTGGAAATATGATGAGATAAAGCAATTTGGATGCCATCTAACCTAGCAATCAATCTTTTTTTTCCTTTGGGTAAGGTTACCAAAGATGTCCCTGTTCCAAGCATGGATTTCATGGAGAAAATTTGAACGAGAATTAATGAAGTTCCCCTGCCCCTTACCCCAATTTTGATTAAGGAAAGCTTTAAAATCAGGGTGATAAAGCCAAGCTTCTTTACATCTGAAAGGGTAATTATTATTAGTCCTATCTTTATCAAGGCAAATAAGGATGGGAGTATGATCAGAATAAGTCTTAGGCAAGTGTAATACCTTGGTATGGGGATTGTTCTGAATGAATTCAGCATTAGCAAGAGCTCTATCCAACCTCTGCCTAATAGTGTCTATACCAGACTGATGATTAGACAAGGTGAATCGATTTCCATTGAAACCCAAGTCAATTAACCCAACAGCATTTGTGTAATTGTTGAAGGCAACACCTTGATTATTTCTAATCAACCTACCCCCRATCTTTTCATGCTGGTTTGTGACCTCATTACAGTCACTACAAACCAACTGTTGGGTAGACGAAGGGGGGAGATCAGCCTGCATTTTCTCCCAAAATGCATTTCTTTCAGCTTCTACACTAGGTGCATAGATCCCTGTAAGGAGCATGTCTGGCTGGCGAGATGCAAAATGGAACAAAGCATGGAAGTAGTTGGGGCTTCCATCTGTGAAACCAACCAAATTAATCCCTTCCTTCTAAAAAAGCCACAGACCACCCCTTAAGGGAAATAAGGTCCCCTTTGCTCATCATGTGGGAAAATTGGCTCCAATAATATGCCATTGACACCAAGATTTTTAAATGCTGGAGTTTTTAGCGATACCAGAAAAAGTTCCAGAAACGTCAGCAGATAGTTTACTGGACTTGTCCCCAGTGAAATGCATTACATTTAGTCGAATAGAACTAATGCTTCCATGAAAACCAGGACGGGCATCCCCACTCCAATCAAAATCTGGTATATCACGTAATTCTCCAAGATCAGGCAAACCGAGAACCTTTTCCGTAATAATTTAGCATACGGATCTAAAAGGACTCATTAATTCTTCCATAATTACAGATCTATACATCGTAGCCATAACTCACAAAGGGTTCAGCACTATCGAAGGATGCATGCCATATATCACCAGTTCGATTTACATATATCTAGTTCAATCTCCAAAGCGGGTTTTTCTGCTGCAATATCATCAAATAAACACAGGACAACACTTCTGCAGTTCTGGAGAAAAGAGACAAAATATTTTCCATTCAGTGGAAAAAGAAAGACCCAAAGGAGCTGATACCCTGGAGCAAAACCGACAGGAACACAAAAGTTGGTCTGTTGATGACTTTTTATCTCCAAATGTCTGAATCAGCGCCATTTGAGTTTTTCAACATGAATGAGAGATAGAAGGGCCAAATATGATTCAAATTCCATTTCAACAATGTAGGTGCCGAAAGAATTCCTCCTCAGTGGTGTTTGAGAGGTTGCCTTCTGGCATCGGGATCTGAAGTTTGAAATTCAAGAGATATAAGATGAAGAGTCAGATCATAATACCCCAACTTAGTATCAGCTTCTCTGGGACATTTGAATGAGAAGGCAAACCTCTATATGCACTGAATATTTTAAACTTTTTTTCCCTACAACTACCTTCACCTGACCACCATTCTCAATCCAAAAAGAAAATTTTGACAGCCTTGTCATCCTGTTCAATGGGAATGTTAGAAAAACACTTGCTTGGGACATAGTCTTCTAACAGGATATCGTTTATGATGATCATAGCCTTCTCGAAATACAAGTTCATATTGCTGACCAGTTTTCCCTTCACGTCTGAAACACCTTTGATCATATGAAATGCAAGTACAAGAAATCTTTTTAGATGTTTTTCACAAATATAGATTGATTGCAACGATCCCATAGGACACCATGTGCAAAGTTTGCCATTGACAGTTTGCCAAAGGGAAACGAAACTCAGAATTCCTCAAACAAGATGCTACGATTAAGTTAAACCTGCATGATTGCGAAGTAGTTAGCCCCAAAAAAATCGTTATTAAGAAGGCTTATCAGTATTCCATAGCTAACAAGAAGAACATCCAGTAGAATCCAGCATGTATTACACATTTATAGTGTATACTGTTTGGAACAGAAGCTTATTGATGGAAAATAGTTTAGCAATGAAGACATGGCGACTATTAACAAGTGGTTCTTGCTCGCATCAAACATACATGACCATATCTCTAGTCTCCACGATAGTAGATGAATAAAGACTTGATTCCACTTGCACTAACCAAGTGCGGCCCTACATACACAAGAAAAAGAGGTACACGGGTTGTTCTGCTTGGAACTCAAAGCTATCAACATAAGTATTATACAAACTATGAGCTTGACCTGCCATACCTTACCTACCTCATTCTTTAGATATAGGCCGGATCCTTCAAACAAGCAGAAATCAACAAAAATAGGTGCATATCCCAATTTGACATTTTAAACAAGTTCAGTAGCATAGCCAGTGACCGACTAAAAAACTCTTTGACTTATCAAACTCCCCAGTATGTTGTGAGAAGATCTAGAATGTGCTAATGGAAATCCACTTGACCCTAAAACACTAAAACTAGCCGTAACTACAGATGAATAGATGATACTAATACACTGAAATCACACTGATCCTAAAAGATTAATGACTAAACAAGTCAATAATTGTAACTCACAAGCTAATGGAAAAACAGAAAATTCAGTTGGTCACTTGCCCACATTGGTCAAGGCCGATTGTTAAAACGACACAGAAAGCATTATCCTCAAGTCTTGACTATATCCACTTGCATAAAATGACCTATAAACTCAATGCAGTTATAAACTTAGATAAAATTGAGATTATGATTTCTTCAAGATCAACATTTTAAAAAGCATAGGTTGCTCATCTCGTTGCTTGATACATTAGACGAATGTGAATCCTGTATAATTTCGTAATAGAATGAATATAATTTCATCCAACAACATCAACAAGAACACACATTTCAAAAATAACCCCCCAATCCACCATATTAAGTCAATTAAATATAGAACAAGCCCACAAATTCAATAACAAAGCTCCAAGTAGTTTAAACAATCATTTCACACTACATTACAATGTTCAAGTACCATGAAATCAGGCGCAATATTTTACAAATTAAGGCAATAAATAATTTCCATAACAGATAAACCCATTAAGCCAATTAACTTGTGAAATAACTACCCAATTCAAACAATTATCACAAGAGTCACATTTAATTACACATTAAACAAAAAGTCGGTATTATTAACTGATAAATGGTTACCATTCAAACTCATTAGCAAAGCAGACAACACCCTCTTCCAAAAATGATTACATCTTTCAACCCTTTACCATGAATGTGTAACAATATTTTGATGTATTCATAATTATTAAGCAAATTCATGATACCAAAATTAAGGATGTAGAAAAAGAAATTTAAAAAAAAGAGAGGAAAAGAGAGAAATGATCAAACCGAAAAAAGAGTAGTTCACTGCTCACTGTATTGCGCGCCTTCGATGTATTGAATAATGAGTTGTTTATCTCTTCCATTACGAAGAGTTCGATAAATGCAATGAAGATTATTTTTACTTTTTATTTTTTAAGGAAATGGAGGAAAGAGATCAGATTAAGGGAAGTTGGAAGATGCTTAATCCACTTCACACGAGAGAATTGTCTCTACTTTCTTGTTCTATCCTTCGAGTCTCGGATCTCTACAAAACGAACAAATGGATGTTATTCCGTACTTTCGATTAATCTTTTTTAACGCAAAATGGAATATATTAATCACATCTCAGTTCCCAGAACCCCAAAATGGAACCAAGATGAGTAGAGTTACATATACATACTTTACCATACATGAAAAAACAGTGCATCATAGCAAGCCGAATAAAGCTAGAGTTCAAACATATATAATACTCCCTCCGTTTTTTTAGATGTTCCATACCATTATGAACGGTTTTTAAGAGTTGATTGAGTTGAATAAAAATAGTTGAGTAAGTTGGGTAAAAAGTTGAATAAGTTAGGTAAAAGAGTAAATGTGTGAATGAAATTTTATGGGAAATAGTAATTTTGGGTTGAAAAGATTGGGTAAAGTAATGAAAGTTAACTTAAAATGGGTAAGTCATTATATGATAGAGTAAATAAAGTAGGTAAAATGTGAAAAAGTTATTTTAGATTGTTTTGAACAACTATTTAAAAAACATCCCAAAATAGAAACTGAACAACTAAAAAAAACGGAGTAGACAAAGAAAGTAGGATTAAACAGAACAAGCTATCAATGACGTGCACAGTAGAAGAAGAAGCAACATCATGGGTTGAGGAGGAGCTGGCAATGTGAAGCTTGTCATAGTCATAGGCTGGGCTGCTATCCAAGGAACATCCAAGTGAGTACGCTCTACAGGAGTCATACGCCTTGCAATTGGGCTTAACTCATGTGCCACTCCATTGGCTTCTCCTTTTGATGTGATTTAAAAGTTACAACCCATTTCTCTTTCAAAATGGCAGCCACCTTATACTATATTGGGGTGAGTTCATGTCTTTGGATGTTGCAGCCTCATCAAGTAGGATAGTAAGGGTCTTAGCGTCAGTTTCCACCTGACCTATCTGCCTTAAGGTTTTTGCCATGATGAGTCCGCTCCTTAGGGTGATTGAGCCTCAGCAGCAAGGAGTTGAAGGAGTGGAATCCCATTAGCCATTTCCCTTTAGAGTCACGCAGCACAACACCTACACCTAATTTGGGTCTGCATCAGCAATCTAGCTAGCATCCACATTAAGCTTATAAACCCCATGAGGGAGGAGTCCATACTTGCTCAAGCCCTACTCAACAACAGTCCCAGAGTTACAAATACTATCACGAATAAGATGCAAATCAAATTTCATAGCATGGAAAGGGCAAGGTATGTCGTATGGTGCCCTCGAAAAACACATTTATTCCTCATTCTCCAAATATGCCAAAGAGTAGTAGTGAAAGAATAGCCCATGCGTCAGAGAAGAAAATATTGAATTCAAGCCAATCTTCCATTCCAGTTGTGAAACTTGCATAGCAAAGCTTCCTTCAGGGCCTAGCTTTTCAAGCACAAATTCACAAAGCAGAAGAAGATTGACAATCACGAAATAAATGGACATGGCTCCTGTTAAGAAGTGCATCTAGTAAAGTAGGATCAAAGGAGAACAATTTTGTATGAAGGACATCTCCCACAGGCAAAAGAGAATGCAGAATGTCCATAGAAGCATTTTGTACTTGAAGGGTACTTGACTTTCACATGCTTCCAGTTGAAGCAATCATCAAGAAATGGGAAGGGACTAGAGGAAGGTTATAGTATGCAGATATTGATGTGAAAATCCTGGGAATGAAAGTGCCAGTAATAGTAGTCTGAGTGAGTTTGAGATGAAGGGGGGTGCTTGATGTCAGCAATATTGGATGTAGAGTGAGAGTATCATTAAGTACCAGGATGTCTAATTATAGACAAACTCTCCAATGTCAATGCAGTATGGAATATGAGGAATCAATGTACAAGAGACCGAAGCCAACCCAACTGGATATCAAAGGAGGTGTCAATCCATTCCAATTACCTATTTTAAGTCCAACTCTTAAGATCTTCCTCCTTCAGAATGTCTCTCTAATAGGTGAAGAATTATAATTGAAGCAATCAAATGTTATTTTTAGATTGGTTTGAAACAATTATTTAAAAACATCCCAAAATAGAAACTGGAACAACTAAAAAAACGGAGGGAGTAATTATTTTAAATATTGTGTCATTGCATTTTTCAATCATAATTCTTTTTAATCATGAATATTTTAACATTTAAATAGTATTTTATTTGGTAAATTTTAAACCTTATTTTATTTGAAAATTTTAAAGTGYAAAATGAATTAATGAAGGAAATTTTAAATATGTTAATTTATATTTACTAAAGGGCAAATAAGTCATTGTTTAGGGGAACACCATTGCTTCCCTTGACTTGGGGAGGAAGATAGTGTCCCCCTCTTAAAAGTCTTTTATGCCCTTAATGAAATTTAAAAAATATAAAATGATGTGTCTAAATTATCCTTTTAGTGATTATGTGATTAAATATGAAAATTGTATTTATTATGTGAGTTAATTAGTCAAAACTTTAAACAATGAACATTATTTTAAATTATATTAAAATATTAATGGTTTTATTTTGAATTTTAACTTCGAAGACCTAACTATTTACAAAATAATTATAATTCAGATAAATTGTATTGCTAATTATTATAAACCTTCTATTATGATACATACCATATAATCATTTTTTATGAAATACGAGGTACAATTTTCATATATACAAGCACGCATCGCWTGCACATAAAAACTAGTATAATAGAGATAAGCATGCGAGGGATCACAATGTGCAACACCGCAGCAGTCTCATGTTTATAATCCTCGAATGTTATGTTGCTCTCTAAATTTGATGACTTATACTCCATTGTAAAGAAATAAAAGCAACAATTGCTTTTTTTGATGTAAAAAAAAAAAAAATTGCAACAATTGTACAACTCCGTATTTTAATCCCAATTAACTCTATAATATAAAACTAAATGAAAAAAATGGTCCCAATTGTTTACCAATTTTTTTGTCTTTTTCTATCAATTTCTTTCCCTCCTTATTTTTTTGGGACCACCCCACTAATTATTTTCCCGATCTACCATTATCTTATTTAGCAAAAATAAGCAAAAAGGTACAATTGTTGCTTTTATTTCGTTACGGAGGGAATACTCCGTATTTGCACATTACTATATATTAAGCACTAGTATACAATGGAAAGCTATGAAACTCAAGGACTTGGGATCTTTGCTTCGAAAAGTACAGAGCTAAATGACTTCATTTCATATGCTACTAGTCCAGGTTCCTGCTCGGGGATGGGAATGCCATCTGACAAGAAAAACCCAGGATAAGATAGAGCTGTATCAACTAACCGTACCCAAGCCAAGCCTTCTGGAGGTGATGGTAAGATAATATTTTCTGCGTGTTCTCCGGCATTAAAAGCAATGTATAAGTCACCCTTCACAAGAGAAGACTCTGAGCTACTTTGGATGTTTTTTTTCTTACCCTTTAGTTCCATTGCCAGAAATTTATTTAATGGATCATCCCATCTTGGAGGAGAGAGGTCGCTGTGATACCAGCCAATATTTTCTTCTTCCAAGAATCCCCTTGTCTGTAGAAGATCGCCATGCTTCTCTCTTAGAGAAACCAGAAACGAAATAAACTGTGTAATCTGGACCCCAAAAGCACTACTGAGGGCATTCCAGTTGAGAGGTTTTCTATCACTATATGCAGAGGATCCGCCAGATGATCGGCCACATTCATCTCCCATGTTTAACACAGGAACACCAAGTGAAACAAATAAAACAAAAAGGAAATTGCGAATTTGTTTGAGTCGCGTCCCAAGGACATCTTTGTTATCAGTCGGGCCTTCTTCCCCACAATTCCAACTAAATTCAGAAGCAAGATCACTGTGACTGAAGCTAACCAGGTCCACCAGTGGCAGACCAAAGTTCTTGGCAACATAGTTGAAGGAATATGACGGACCTCTTCCAGAAGAATAGATGTCTCCACTTCCACAAAGTCGTGTTGCAAGACTGCTTATAAGCCCTTCACCCCTCAGAAAGTTTCTCACATCAACTGCAAATCTAGTGTTTATTTCAGCCCATCTTCTCCAATGAGGAAAGCTGGTTTCTTTGGATATCAGGTCACAAGGATCCCAAAAATCTGCAATTATCTTAGTTTTCGAAAGGATTGGATCAAAAGCAATAGATTCAATTAAAGGGGGCCGTGTCAAATTCTCTCCATAAGAGCCTTTTAAAAGGTCCGAAGCATTTATGAAACAAAACCCATCTATACGAAATTCTGACACCCAATACCGAAGACTATCAACAATCATCTGCTGCACAATTGGATAGTTACAGTTCAAAGCATTTCTGACACTCAAATTTCTGTCCATATCAGCGTAAAAATAAGATAAASGGTCAATTTCTTGTAGATTTCCATCTACGGTGGTATGAGTGAAAACAATTTCCAAGTACACTTCTATTCCATTGGCATGCATTCTCTTTACCATCTCTTTCAGCGAATTAATAGCAGAAACAGAATCGCCAGCAGGTCCATAAACTTGAGCTGGTGATAGATAATGAAAGGGGAAATAAGGTCCCCTTTGCTCATCATGTGGGAAAATTGGCTCCAATAATATGCCATTGACACCAAGATTTTTAAAATGCTGGAGTTTTTTAGCGATACCAGAAAAGGTTCCAGAAACGTCAGCAGATAGTTTACTGGACTTGTCCCCAGTGAAATGCATTACATTTAGTCGATAGAGAACTAATGCTTCCATGCATAACCCAGGACGGGCATCCCCACTCCAATCAAAATCTGGTATATCACGTAATTCTCCAAGATCAGGCAAACCAGGAACCTTTTTCCGTAATAATTTAGCATACGGATCTAAAAGYACTCTATTAATTCTTCCATTAATTACAGATCCTATACATCGGTAGCCATAACTCACAAAGGGTTCAGCACTATCGAAGGATGCATGCCATATATCACCAGTTCGATTTACATATGGATCTAGTTCAATCTCCAAAGCGGGTTTTTCTGCTGCAATATCATCAAATAAACACAGGACAACACTTTCTGCAGTTCTGGAGAAAAGAGCAAAATTTATTTTGCCATCAGTGGAAAAAGAAAGACCCAAAGGAGCTGGATACCCTGGAGCAAAGCCGACAGGAACACAAAAGTTGGTCTGTTGATGACTTTTTATCTCCAAATGTTCTGAATCAGCGCCATTTGAGTTTTTCAACATGAATGAGAGATAGAATGGGGCCAAATATGATTCAAATTCCATTTCAACAATGTAGGTGCCGAAAGAATTCCTCCTCAGTGGTGTTTGAGAGGTTGCCTTCTGGGCATCGGGATCTGAAGTTTGAAATTCAAGAGGAATATAAGATGAAGAGTCAGATCTATAGATACCCCAACTTAGTATCAGCTTCTCTGGGACATTTGATTGAGAAGGCAAAACCTCTATATGCACTGAATATTTTAAACTTTTTTTCCCTACAACTACCTTCACCTGACCACCATTCTCAATCCAAAAAAGAAATTTTGACAGTCCTTGTGCATCCTGTTCAATGGGAATGTTAGACAAAACACTTGCTTGGGGACATAGTCTTCTAACAGGATATCGTTTATGATGATCATAGCCTTCTCGAAATACAAGTTCATATTGCTGACCAGTTTTCCKTTCACGTCTGAAACACCTTTGATCATATGAAATGCAAGTACAAGAAATCTTTTTAGATGTTTTTTCACAATTATAGATTGATTGCAACGATCCCATAGGACACCATGTGSAAAGTGTTGCCATTGACAGTTTGCCAAAGGGAAACGAAACTCAGAATTCCTCAACAAGATGCTACGATTAAGTTAAACCTGCATGATTGCGAAGTAGTTAGCCCCAAAAAAATCGTTATTAAGAAGGCTTATCAGTATTCCATAGCTAACAAGAAGGAACATCCAGTAGAATCCAGCATGTATTACACATTTATAGTGTATACTGTTTGGAACAGAAAGCTTATTGATGGCAAAATAGTTTAGCAATGAAGACATGGCAGACTATTAACAAGTGGTTCTTGCTCGCATCAAACATACATGACCATATCTCTAGTCTCCACGATAGTAGATGAATAAAGACTTGATTCCACTTGCACTAACCAAAGTGCGGCCCTACATACACAAGAAAAAGAGGTACACGGGTTGTTCTTGCTTGGAACTCAAAGCTATCAACATAAGTATTTATACAAACTATGAGCTTGACCTGCCATACCTTACCTACCTCATTCTTTGGGTAGATATAGGCCGGATCCTTCAAACAAGCAGAAATCAACAAAAATAGGTGCATATCCCAATTTGACATTTTAAACAAGTTCAGGTAGCATAGCCAGTGACCGACTAATAAAACTCTTTGACTTATCAAACTCCCCAGTATGTTGTGAGAAGATCTAGAATGTGCTAATGGAAATCCACTTGACCCTAAAACACTAAAACTAGCCGTAACTACAGATGAATAGATGATACTAATACACTGAAATCACACTGATCCTAAAAGATTAATGACTAAACAAGTCATAGATTGTAACTCACAGCTGAAATGGAAAACAACAGAAAATTCAGTTGGTCACTTGCCCACATTGGTCAAGGGCCGATTGTTAAAACGACACAGAAAGCATTATCCTCAAGTCTTGACTATATCCACTTGCATAAACATGACCTATAAACTCAACGCAGTTATAAACTTAGACAAAATTGAGATTATGATTTCTTCAAGATCAACATTTTAAAAAGCATAGGTTGCTCATCTCGTTGCTTTGATACATTAGACAATGTGAATCCTGTATAATTTCGTAATAGAATGAATATAATTTCATCCAACAACATCAACAAGAACACACATTTCAAAAATAACCCACCAATCCACCATATTAAGTCAATTAAATATAGAACAAGCCCACAAATTCAATAACAAAGCTCCAAGTAGTTTAAGACAATCATTTCACACAGACATTACAATGTTGCCAAGTTACCATGAAATCAGGCGCAATATTTACAAATTAAGGCAATAAATAATTCCCATAACAGATAACCCATTAAGCCAATTAACTTGTAAAATTAACTACCCAATTCAAACAATTATCACAAGAGTCACATTTAATTACACATTAAACAAAAAGTCAGGTATTATTAACTGATAAATGGTTACCATTCAAACTCATTAGCAAAGCAGACACACCCTCTTCCAAAAATGATTACATCTTTCAACCCTTTACCATGAATTGTAACAATATTTTGATGTATTTCATAATTATTAAGCAAATCATGATACCAAAATTAAGGATTAGAAAAAGAAATTTAAAAAAAGAGAGGAAAAAGAGAGAAAGTGATACAAACCGAAAAAAGAGTAGTTCACTGCTCACTGTATGCGCGCCTTCGATGTATTGAATAATGAGTTGTTTATCTCTTCCATTACGAAGAAGTTCGATAAATGCAATGAAGATTATTTTTTACTTTTTATTTTTTAAGGAAATGGGAGAAAGAGATCAGATTAAGGGAAGTTGGAAGATGCTTAAATCCACTTCACACGAGAGAATTGTCTCTACTTTCTTGTTTCTATTCCTTCYGAGTCTCGGATCTCTACAAAACGAACAAATGGATGTTATTCCGTACTTTCGATTAATCTTTTTTTAACGCAAAATGGAATATATTAATCACATCTCAGTTCCGAGAACCCCAAAATGGAACCAAGATGAGTAGAGTACATATACATACTGTTACCATACATGAAAATACAGTGCATCATAGCAAGCCGAATAAAGCTAGAGTTCAACATATATAATACTCCCTCCGTTTTTTTAGATGTTCCATACCATTATGGAACGGTTTTTAAGAGTTGATTGAGTTGAATAAAATAGTTGAGTAAGTTGGGTAAAAAGTTGAATAAGTTAGGTAAAAGAGTAAATGTGTGAATGAAATTTTATGGGAAATAGTAATTTTGGGTGAAAAGATTGGGTAAAGTAATGAAAGTTGACTTTAGAAAGGGGTAAGTCATTAATGWTAGAGTAAATAAAGTAGGTAAAATGTGAAAAAGTTATTTTTAGATTGGTTTGGAACAACTATTTAAAAACATCTCAAAATAGAAACTGGAACAACTAAAAAAAAACGGAGGGAGTACAAAGAAAGTAGGATTAAAACAGAACAAGCTAATCAATGACGTGCACAGTAGAAGAAGAAGCAACATCATGGGTTGAGGAGGAGCTGGCAATGTGAAGCTGGTCATAGTCATAGGCTGGTGCTGCTATCCAAGGAACATCCAAGTGAGTACGCTCTACAGGAGTCATACGCCTTGCATATTGGGCTAACTCATGTGCCACTCCATTGGCTTCCCTTTTGATGTGATTAAAAGTTACAACCCAGTTCTCTTTCAAAATGGCAGCCACCTATACTATAATTGGGGTGAGTTCATGTCTTTGGATGTTGGCAGCCTCATCAAGTAGGATAGTAAGGGTCTTAGCGTCAGTTTCCACCTGGACCCTATCTGCCTTGAAGGTTTTTGCCATGATGAGTCCCTCCTTTAGGGTGATGAGCTCAGCAGCCAAGGAGTTGAAGGAGTGGAATCCCATTAGCCATTTCCCTTTAGAGTCACGCAGCACAACACCTACACCTGAATTTGGGTCTGCATTAGCAATCTAGCTAGCATCCACATTAAGCTTATAAACCCCAMGAGGGGGAGGAGTCCAGTACTTGCTCAAGCCCTACTCAACAACAGTCCCAGAGGTTACAAATGTATCACGAATAAGATGCAAATCAAATTTCATAGCATGGAAAGTGGGCAAGGTATGTCGTATGGTGCCCTCGAAAACACATTTATTCCTCATTCTCCAAATATGCCAAAGAGTAGTAGTGAAAGTAATAGCCCATGCGTCAGAGAAGAAAATATTGAATTCAAGCCAATCTTTCCATTCCAGGTTGTGAAACTTGGCATAGTCAAAGCTTCCTTCAGGGCCTAGCTTTTCAAGCACCAAATTCCACAAAGCAGAAGAAGATGGACAATCACGAAATAAATGGACATGTGTCTCCTGGTAAGAAGTGCATCTAGTACAAGTAGGATCAAAGGAGACAATTTTGGTATGAAGGACATCTCCCACAGGCAAAAGAGAATGCAGAATGTTCCATAGAAGCATTTTGTACTTGAAGGGTACTTTGACTTTCCACATGTGCTTCCAGTTGGAGCAATCATCAGAGAAAGTGGAAGGGACTAGAGGGAAGGTGTGATAGTATGCAGATTTGATGGTGAAAATTCCATGGGAATGAAAGTGCCAGTAATAGTAGTCTGAAGTGAGGTTTTGAGATTGAAGGGGGGGTGGCTTTGATGTCAGCAATGATTTGGGGAGTTAGGAGGTGAGAGATATCATTAAGGTACCAGGCATTGTGTCTAATTATATGACAAACTCTCCAATGTCCAATGCAGTATGGAATATGAGGAATCAAATGTACAAGAGGACCAGAGCCAACCCAATGGTGATATCAAAGGGAGGTGTCAATCCCATTCCCAATACCTATTTTAAGTCCAACTCTTAAGATCTTCCTCCCCTTCAGAATGTCTCTCCTAATAGGTGAAGAATTATTATTTGGAAGGCAATCTAAAAGGTTGGTACCTCTTAGGTATTTCTGAGTAAGGATTTTGACCCAAAGGGTGTCTGGAGAAGTAAGAATTTTCCAACCTAGTTTAGCCATGAAGGTGAGGTTCCAATGGTGTAAGCATCTGATCCCCAGCCCCCCTTGAGAAATAGGTCTGCATACATTATCCCAAGAAGTTCTYGGAATGTATCTTGAAGCAGTGACCTTGTTCCACAAGAATTTTTTACATTGTTTCTCCAAATTATGGATCACAYAAAGGGGTAAGATGGAGGTTTGCATGACATAAAGAGGATAAGCATTGAGCACTGATTTGATAAGTGTGGAACGCCCAGCCATGTTAAGGAGCTTAGCCTGCCATCCTGAAATTTGATTGAAGGTTTTATCTAGGAGATCAAAGTAGTGTCTTTTTGTGAGTTTATTAGGAGATATCTCAACCCCTAAATATTTTCCAAACTGAGTAGTGTCTTTAATGCCCCCCACCTCTCTGATAAAAGATCTCATGAAATGACACATTTTTGGAGGGAAAATGATGCTTGATTTGTGGACACTGACTCTCYGACCAGAAATGGTAGCAAAGGAATCTAGGACTGAAGAAATGATTTCAATATTAGCCACAGAGGCTTTGCCAAACAAGACGACATCATCAGCATAGAAGATATGAGATAATGTTGTGTCTTTTGTGATCTGAAGAGGTATCCAGTTCCCCAAGGAAACCTGGTGCTCAATTTGCCTAGACAACCTCTCCATGCAGAGAACAAAAATATAAGGGGAAAGAGGGTCTCCTTGCCTAATCCCCCTAGTAGGGTAGAAGGCAGGTGTGAGATCCCCATTCCACAGAGTAGAGATGGCAGGGGTAGAAATACAGTGCATGATTAGGCTGATGATTGGAGCGGGAAAATTGAAACCTACAAGGGTATCTCTTATGAAACTCCATTCAATGGAGTCAAAAGCTTTTGTGAGGTCAATTTTAAGGGCCATAATATTTCTGCCTTTTCTTGCCTTTTTAAAATAGTGTGCAACTTCCTTAACAATGATCACATTTTCCTCAATACCCCTACCTTTGATGAAACTGGTTTGAAGGGGGCTTATAAGGTCAGGAAGAAGACACTTGATTCTAGTGACTWAGATCTTAGTGATAAGCTTGTATACTGTGTTACAAAGCCCAATAGGTCTAAAGTCACTCATGGTCTGAGGTTGATCACATTTGGGGATGAGGCACAGGTAGGAGTCATTCAGGGAATGGGGGAACCTACCTTTGACAAAAGCATCTGTGATCAGGGAGAACAAGGAAGTTTTGACAGTGTCCCAAAAAAATTGATAGAATCTTGGTTGGATTCCATCAGGACCAGGACTCTTCATGGGGTCCATAGAGAACAAGTTTGACTTAATCTCATCCAGGAGGACTGGTCGTCTGAGAAGGGCATGACATTGAGCAGGAGAAATAGGGTTAGCTGGGTGGAAATTAATGCCCATATTGCTGCTTTGGTGTGAGGTATGAAGGATGGTTGCAAAATGATTCATAGCCAAAAGCTTTAGAGCTGAGGTATCCTCAATCCAGATATCCTCTGAATTTTTAAGAGTAATAATTTTGGACCTAGACTTTTTAACCTTGGCAATAATGTGGAAGTACTTAGTGTTGTAATCACCATATTTCCTCCAATTAAGACCAGCTTTTTGAGCCCATACTACTCTTTCAATATGCAAAACATGATTAAGATCATCCATAAGCTCTTGCTCAAGGTTAGACAGAAAGGTGGAAATATGATGAGATAAAGCAATTTGGATGCCATCTAACCTAGCAATCAATCTTTTTTTTCCTTTGGGTAAGGTTACCAAAGATGTCCCTGTTCCAAGCATGGATTTCATGGAGAAAATTTGAACGAGAATTAATGAAGTTCCCCTGCCCCTTACCCCAATTTTGATTAAGGAAAGCTTTAAAATCAGGGTGATAAAGCCAAGCTTCTTTACATCTGAAAGGGTAATTATTATTAGTCCTATCTTTATCAAGGCAAATAAGGATGGGAGTATGATCAGAATAAGTCTTAGGCAAGTGTAATACCTTGGTATGGGGATTGTTCTGAATGAATTCAGCATTAGCAAGAGCTCTATCCAACCTCTGCCTAATAGTGTCTATACCAGACTGATGATTAGACAAGGTGAATCGATTTCCATTGAAACCCAAGTCAATTAACCCAACAGCATTTGTGTAATTGTTGAAGGCAACACCTTGATTATTTCTAATCAACCTACCCCCRATCTTTTCATGCTGGTTTGTGACCTCATTACAGTCACTACAAACCAACTGTTGGGTAGACGAAGGGGGGAGATCAGCCTGCATTTTCTCCCAAAATGCATTTCTTTCAGCTTCTACACTAGGTGCATAGATCCCTGTAAGGAGCATGTCTGGCTGGCGAGATGCAAAATGGAACAAAGCATGGAAGTAGTTGGGGCTTCCATCTGTGAAACCAACCAAATTAATCCCTTCCTTCTAAAAAAGCCACAGACCACCCCTTCTGCCAGCAGCATTGACAACTTTYTGATGAACATAGTTGAGCTGGATCTTAGCAATAGTGGCTCGAAAGTCATTACACTTAGTTTCAAGCACAATAAACACATTGGGCCTATGAGTATTGACTATCTCTAAAGCATGAGGGATAAAATCCATACTACTGGCACCCTGCACATTCCAAACAACGATCTTCATATTAAACGATGGTTGTAGCCCGCTTTCATCCATGGCTCCCTCGGGTAAACCRTGGTCCTTTGCAGGAGATCCACCCAATCCCTCCAAGCTTCCTCCAGGTTGTGCTGGAATACTGATTGTAGGGTGACTGGGGTGAGCAATGAGCAAATCTGAAGCTCCTCCCCTGGTTGTTGGGTATATGAGACCTCCATCTGAAACCCTACCACCTCGTGATGGGTTCTGTATAGCATCGTACGGTTTTGAKGATTTGCGTGGTCGACCCCGCTGTTTGCCAAATGTAGAGGGGTGATCTGTATTTCGTTGACTGGCTGGACATCCATTAGCGCTGATGGAGTTGGAAGAGTCAGGTATAGCATTTGGAATAGGAGAGATGATGGGTGAGGGTTCTGTTCCTTGGCCATTTGAACTAGTTGTGGCTGGTTGAAAGGTAGTGGTGATTGTCTTTGTGAGGTCAAGGTCTGGGTTGGGGGCTCCAGTTGAYTTGGTGGTGCCAAGGTGAGGACCGGCGGGTCCAGCATTGATGTCGGTTGAGGAGATGGGGGTGTTTGGGTTAGGGTTTGTGGTGGCTGAGCTGAAGTTGGGAAGAAATTGTGGAGGGTTGGARTGGGAGTGAGGGAAGATGTTGGCGGTGATAATGGTGGTGGTGTGGTTGCTGTCAAGGGTGGGTTGATGGTTCCTGAGTGTTGTTGTCTGATTTGTTGGTTCCCGTGGTGTTGGTTTCTCGGGGACTGGGGTGGGAGGTAATGCATGGTTGTGATGATSTTGGTGATGGACTTTCCTCCTTTGATTTGTAGTTTTTGCAGTGATGGAATGTTTTTCCGATGCGGTTGCTGTTGCATGTAGAGGAGGCAGTGATGAGGGTGAGCTCAGTACAGTGGAAGCTGAAGGGGTTTGATCAATATGCATAAAGGAGGTAGGTGATTCATCATTAATYTCCATAACTGCATGGGGAGTGGACACCTGGTAGTTGACTTCCTTGGCCTCTGCATTAAATGTATCCAGGAGAGAGAAAGAGTTGGATATGGGTGTTTCTTCATTTAAGTTATTCTCCTTAACATAGATAGTACTCGTAGAAGGAATAGCAATGGAAGGAGTAATGTCAGGATGTGCACTATCCTTCTTGGTATCATGCAAAATCTTACTCTTGTTTGTTTCCTTGCTGGGCCCCATATGTTTCCCCACATTAGTAGAGGCATGTCCGATGTTTGGGTTTTTTAACCCGATCRGGCATAAATTTTGTTGCGGCTTTGGGTAGTGCAACTTTGGGCTTTCTTTTATGGTTAATAGTGGTCCATGGCCCATACTTCTCCTTTTCTTCCTGTTTACCATGGATTGTGATGTCAGCAAGGACCACTTCAGCCGCCAAAGTGTCCTTTGAGGAAATGGATAGTGTGGAAACCTCCTTGTGCAGTGTGGCAGGCACGTGATCAATAGTAGTACTGGATGTCACATGACCCATGTGGTCTATAGTTGAAGAAGTTGGGCCTGAACTTTTTGACATTGGACCATCCAAGTTGGGCATGCTGCTATCAACGATTGCGGCTGAATTATTGGATAATTGGACAACAGGATCCACAATCCGTTTAACTGACTTTGTACAATTCACACTAGAATGCCCAATTATCCCACAGGAAAAACACAAATTATGAATATTTTCATAAACTATGGATTGAATCATACCTCCTACCCAGACATTCGTTAGAAGAGGATTGTGGAGGTCTATCTCTATGCATACTCTTGCATAATGACCTCGAGTGAGCTTATCCGTCGCATAGTCCACCCGCATAGGCTTTCCAGCTGCTGTAGCAATCTGGAACAAAGCATCCTTATCGTAGTACTCGATTGGAAGCTCCGGAAAACGTATCCAAACAGACATGGTGTCAAAAGCATCAAGTGAGGATCTATAATTGGGTTTCCACTTTGAAAGCATGAGATAATGATCAAAGATGAACCAAGGACCACCAAAGAGCGCACGTTCATAGTCATTCAGGAAAGAGGTAAACATTGTGCCTAATATCAATGATCTCCAAATTTCCTAACGGTTTCCACATGACCTTAACCCGTTGAGTGATGACACTTGGTCTAATGGACAAGCCAAGGCATTTCCCCATGAGTGTGTGTTTCCAAGGGTCTCTTAGCCTAGACAGGACTTCCTTTGAGAAGTTGATAGCATGTGGGTGATCTATATGAGGCAGAGTAGTATCATGATCATCCCATTCCATGGAATCATGCATGATTTTCCTAGCCTCATCGAACCATTGAGAAGATTTTTGAACCGCATCCCTAAAAGAGAAACGTGAAGGAGGAGGATGTTCCTCCGAATCATTCATCAGAGTATCCACCTCATGATGAGCAACCGAAGAAGATGGGGTTGGTACCAACGCCATGAAACGAAAAGTAGAAAACAAAGAAGAGAACAAGAAACAGGGAAGAAGATGAAAAGCGGGGAAAAATAACGTGCAAAACAAGAAAGTTAAGCAGCTAAAAGAGAGAGAGCAAAAACTAGAGAGAGAAAGTCCATGTTTTTGTTAGTACTCATGCAACAAGTAACTTGCATAAAAAAA
>SNQN01002002.1:0-44300 GCA_008642245.1 Bassia scoparia | reverse complement strand
TTCAATTAATCTTAAAGGGGGCTAAAACTAACACCGCGTGTTAAATCGATACGAAATCAACACATTATTTCCGGGTTTAGGGTGAAGTTGATCCTTTTAAGTACACAAGTTGACACGACACGATACYTTTATTAAACAGGTCGAGTTAGAGTTGAATAGTTCACCCCTTTAAGTAAATAGGTTGACACGACATGACACGATTCAACATTGTTTTTAACATTTGTATGAAAAAGGACATGACACACTAACTTGACACGAAATCAACCCGTTATTAACAGGGTTGAGTCGAGGTTGTTGAACTGTTTAAATGACATGTTTATTTAACGTGTCACCGGCTCATCGTTTAAGTACACGGGTTGACATGACACGTTTCTATTGAAGGTTGTTAATGAGCCGAGTTGAGATAAACTACTACTAGGCTCAAGTCAAGCTTGTGACTCGTCGAGCCATGGAGTATAAGCCCGGCTTGAGCTAGTGAGCCTAAGTTCGAGGCTCGGCAGCCAGTCTCATTTGGATCGTGCCTAAAGAGAGAAGTTGAAAGGAAATATTCTAGAGACCGAGCCTCATTTGGATGGAAACCAGAGAGAGAGACCTTGTGAAGGAACTTTTCTGTTGGAGCCTCATTCAACCATTGAAGTCCTTTAGTGAGAGACAATTCAGGGATCATCCAGAGAACTATAGGTTGTTAGTATTCAGAATCATCCCATAGTTAGAGGTAAAGAAGAATTGGCCAATCATGGGACAAAAAGCTTTGCAAAAGATGCTTTGATGACTGAGCAATCGTCTGATGTGGAGTTAGTAGGTTATGGCTTGGAAGGTTTGGATTTGGAGGTGTCTAAGTCAGATCTTGACTGTCTTGCAAATTGTTCAGAACTAAGCAGAGGGATACTTCATGGACCGATAAAATAGACCAAGCCGAAGCTGCAGGTAAGACCTTCACTATTTCAGCCGAGTTGAACAAGTTGGATAAAGGGTCTAGTCTAGCGCCATCTATAGATAGGATAACTGAGGAGCAAGAACAATTAGTTGTGGAACACTTGATCAAAGATTTCAGTGTTGACAATTAACATAGTAAGCCCCTCTATGTTACGGTCAATGTAAATGGCACTAAATTAGGCAAAGTGTTGATTAATACTAGCGCTACAATAAATCTGATGCCTTAGTCAGGTTTCAAAAAATTYGGTAAAGGCGGGAAAGATTTTTCTAGCGTTCGGATTATCATAACTTCATTCAATGGCAAGTCGGAGAGTACTGAAGGTTTGGCATGCATGCATGTCCAAGTAGGTACTTCTAAGACTTGGTTAACCTTCTTTATAATTAAAATGGAAGGTAATTGCAATGCAATACTCGGAAGAAAATGGTTGCATTAGACATATGCTATTCCTTCTACATTGCATCAGAGAGTAATATTATGGAATGGTAATGAATACGAGGCAGTTTGTGCAGATGTAGATGGTTATTTGATTGGTACTAAGCAAGAATTTTCCAAGGTACTTATGAAAACCTTACCTAATGACGAGGGGATTGCTCTCAAACTTGAAAGTCAACCGACACCAAGAGTGAAAGTTATTTCAAGTGCAATCAGATGCATGAAAAGGCTGCTAAGGATGATGAAGTACAAAACACATCTGAAGTTTCTCATGTAGTGAGAAGCTAAGTCTAGCTTCCAAGAGCCATCCTATTCCAAATAATGTCCCAGTAATGATGACAACGGGTAGGATCTGGACCAGATCAAGATCCGTATCCATTTTTGAAGGAAGGATCCATATTCGATCCGTATCAGTCGAATATTTTTTAATGAGGATACGTATCCATATCCGACGGATCTTACGGATACGGGACCTAAATGGATCCTAAAGGGATCCTAACCTTTTACATTTTAATCTATTTTAAGTCAACAAAAAACATGTATGGTTATTTTACACCAATTTTACACAATACATCAATTTTACACCAAAAACAAGCAATATAGACAATATTATAACTTCATACGTCATCCAGACAATGAATCCATGGTTATTTTGCCAAACAAAAGAGTCTATGGGAACTGTCACTAATCAAGAATGAAGTACGAGAAATGTAATTCATACAACTTACAAAACAAAAACTAATTATATAAAACAAAAATTACAAAATTAGAGAGATTGAGCTTTGAGAGAGAATTAAAGTAAGAAAAATGAAAAATAACAAGAAACTGAACTGTCAACGAGTTGCCCAGCCACGTGTGACCGTCGTGATTGCAGACGGAGATCATCGCATCGTGTCACACAGCCCCGACTAGCTGTGCCGCCCCGCGCTGTGGCCGTTGAGCAGTGAGAGAGAGAGTGAGCCATGAGACTGCCTCTTTGCGCTAGATGTGGAAGAAGAAMAAGAACAAATCATCGCTGACTGTCGTCGCTATACTGCTGCTGCAAACCGCCCACCGTGGAAAAAGAACACATCGTCGTCGATTGCGCGATGTGCTCACAATGTGAGAGTGAGTTGAAGGAAGTAAGAGTAAGAGTGAGATGCAATGACCGTCGACTGTGCGCGCCGCCCAAGGTGGCCGGAACTGCCGGCGATTCAAAGAGTGAGTTAGTGAGATGGAGGGCTACGAGGGGGAATTAGGTTTTTGTTTGAAATGTTTTGAAATGTTTTGAYATGATATGTGGGGAAAATTCCTAGTCAATCCAACGGATTGACAATRCAATGGTATTTTGGTAAATAAATGGAAAAAAAGAAAAAGATAAATGYCAATGTTGTAAATAAAATATTCCATTTATTTACCAAAATGCCATTGGATTGACTAGGCATCCCTCGATATGTGGTAATGTGAAAGTTTTCTCTTTTGACTTGGTTTTTTCTCTTTCATGTTTTATGTCTGTAAATATGTGGTTGCATGTTGGAATCTTGGGCCCTTCGCAATATGTGGTATATTAAAAACAGAAATATATCTTATTTTTTTAAAAAAAGGGTAAACGGATCCGGATCTAGATCCTATTATTATACTCGGATCTAGATCCTTTTTAAGGACAAGATCCGTAGGGTCTAAAAATTTAAGATCCATATCCGTAAAAACGGATACGAATCCACGTAGCCGGGGCGGGTCCAGGATCCACTGCCAACTCTATGGCGAAGGGGCATCTCTAGGGGCAAAATTTGTTGTCATACTTAGCACTATATGGGAATGAAAGAACTGATTTGCTTAATGTATATAGATCGAGATATAAGTTATTCTGGATTCTATGGAAGCTATAGAAGTTTGATAAATTTCCATAGTTCTAGGATACATTAAGTCTTATTCCAGTTCTTTATAGTTTCTTGGTAGGGTATCTATTGACATGAAAAGTGAGACTATCCAAAATCATGATTAATTGTTCCTTTTGCACCTATACAAAATGGAAGGGTRAAAGTCATGAACGATCTCATACATAAAATTCCTAAATACGAAATCATATTGCAAATGTAATATGAGGAGTTTCTAGAAATACAATAAATCCATATTCCTAATATGGTTAAGAATATTATGAGTAATACAGTACACAACGCTAAATGTTTTCAAAATACTATTACAAAGAGCTCAAGCTTCCTACAAATAACAGAAATTTCCACACTTTAACCATCCATGTTGATTACTTGACCGCGAGATGCCCTCCTTGCCAAAATCACATTGGCACGATGCTTCAGTGCATGGATAAGAATCTGGTTCTTTGAAACAAGGTTGAACTTGGTGTTGTGATCATCAAGAGGCTTCAGGAGTTGTTTTCTTTCTGCTTGCAACGACGTGATATGCTTATTGGCATCTTGTTGTCTCTTCCTACAAATCTCTAAGGATTGGGCACACTGCTGTTGTTCTTACTCGATGAAGGCTATTCAAGCTAAGAGGGAATCCTTCTCTTCTCTTAGTTACTGGATTTGAGCGTTGAGGCATTCTTGCTTTTCAACATACCAGTCCAACTCAACCCATGCATGTGCCCTACGTTCAAAGGTGGACAAAATGTCTTTTTGAGAAGAAGAAAATCCTTTCAGGAAAAGTTCTTTCTGAGAAAGAATTGTGTTGATGCATTCCTGATAGGTGCAAGTAAATCATCCTAGGAAGGAAAATCAACAGAAGCCAAAATCTTTACTAAATTCCCTAGAGATAACATAGCATGGGCATGAGCTTTGGGATCAAGATCATTCTCTGCTATGAAGAAATTGTTCATAACTTCCTTGATAATCTCTATTGTCACCACCTCCTAATGACCTGGTACAAGTAAATGAATAAGAAACATGGTGTTGAAATTTAAAATCACAAGCTCTGTAGGTTAAAGAATTACCTAGATTATTCCCAACTAGTTGGTACTCGTCCTGGTGATGAAAGGATTGATTGGCGTCTCCCATAAGGGTCAGGGCATCAACGACCTCCTTTTTAGTATTCTCAGTAAGGATTTWTGGAAGTGGAGCCATGTCCTGATCTGGTAACTGGCTAGATTCCACTTCAATTGTAAAGTTCTGGACATTGCTTTGTAGCTCAGGCTCTATATTAAACTCTTGTGTTTGGGTTTCCGTCGCCTAAGTGGCCATCTCAGTAGATGCAGAGTTAGCAACACAAGTAGTATCTTCATGATCATAGTGAGAAGCAGTAGAGTAGGCTTGTGGAATCTCTGGAGYAATAATGTTCGAAGAAGGAAATGCAGGGACGGTTAAGGTTGCTTCAGAAGTAATAGGGGATGTATTACCAAGAATGGAGGATACGTCTTTCTGTTTCTTCTTAGGAGGACTGTTGAAAGTTTTTTTTATCTTTGTCCACTTTCAAGGCTCCATGAATGGTGTCTAAAACGTTGCTTGTTGAGTCGGACGCAATCACATCCTCTTCATCACTGCTAATACGTTTGGGGTCAGAAGAGGGAGGCGAATAGGGTTCCTTTCTTTTCTTGGAAAAGAATGCTAGATAAACGAGTTGTGAGGTTAGCTTTTTAACAAAGGACGCTTGATCAAGGACAGACTTGGTAATATACTTACCTGAGATGGCAGSCATCTTCATCAGAGTCTGGTCCACTTGGTTTTAATGCAAACCGAGTTCGAGTTGAAGGGCTGGGAGGGATGATTTTCCAGTGCTTGTTACCTCGTTTCGTTTCTTTAGCACTATTGGGACGTTCAAATTTCTCCTGAAGGTTGACTTTTTCATGACAATGTCCATCCGTAATGGAGATTAGCTTTGCATTAAATTGTGTAGCACTGAGCTCACCATTGTGCAGTCCAATCTCGGCAACGTCACAAGTACTCTTCTTGAAAGAGGAAATGACTTTCTTCTTTCCACCGATGGTTTCTGTACAATCAAAACAAAGAATAAGGGCGGAAGGAAACACTTAGTATGATGCAAAAATTAGAATAATAAGCCCACTAAAACAGTCTTACTATTGAATTGCATCACACTTTTAGTGAAATTGTTGATGACCATGTTGGTTGCACTATTTAAGAATTCTTCGTTGTACCACCATAAGGAGTAGCTTTCAATGACCATGTCACAAGCACTAAAAGAAGGCAAGGAGCTTGACTTGAAGTGAATAGTTGGGCTTTGCCACACATCTACTTCAGGACAAAAGTATTTGGCCTCCCAACCATTGTTCCCAGTAGTCAAAATCAGAATGGCAAGTGATTGACATAGTCCGAACTGTCTAGCGACAAGCTGCCGGTTGTAAACTTCAAATCCAAAATGTTCTGGTTCAGCCGTTGGCATATCTCTGGCAGTCAAAATTGAACACCAGAATTGTGATTCCTGAGGGAATGAACGCGACATGCTTACCTTCTTCAACCAGTCTAGGGTAGCATCAAAAATTCCTAAGCCGTATTGGCCGAATCTATCTTTGACATCTAAGGGATACCGGTCGCTAGGCAAGGGGTCCAATTGCATAAGGCACTTCATAGTCGAAGCAGGGTCTACTACTTTTCTATGGTCATAACAAATGAAATACATTTCAGCAAGGGACAAACAAGTAACAATGCGAGTCTGATCTAGCATTTTGTCTTTGCTTCTTTGTTAAAGTTAGGCGACAATCTCTGTCCGGGTTAACTCAAAARTTAGGTCAGTGTATAGACTTCCCCAACACGTGAGTAGCAAAAGGGGACCTCTTATGCGACTTAGATCTTCTCCATTTAGAATGGCTCGCCTACATTTAAATAGGCAACGATATAATTATCCTAACATGATGGATCCTAACGCTAGAAATGACTGATTGAAAGAAATATTCACAGCTAAGGGTAGAAATAAAGCAGATATACTATCGGACTTGCACATCATGAAGCGAGTAAGAGAAAAAAGAATGAAAAATACCTCCTCCTCTTGGGTCACTTTTTTGGTTGCTTTGGTTAAGTTCATGATGAGTGCATTAAATCCAATTTTTCTATTGTCTCCCATTACTTCCTTCACGAGTTTATGGCTACTAGTGTACAAGTCTTCTACACCTTGCACCACGGTGAATACTCTCAATTCTTGATCTTTGTCATTGTATGGAGACAATCTAATAAGAAAGACGATATCCGCTAGAGTGATTGTCATAAGTCCTTGGCGAAAGATAAATAGTTAAGAACAAGGTCCCACAGTGACATTAATGCGTAGGTTAGTGATCCATTGAAGGGGCTTTTGCTAAAAGTTGCAAGTTTGAGAAAACTCAAAATTCYTTTAACTTGCCATGACTGTTGGAAGTTTTTAAGACGCCTGAACCAGTCACCAACGTTCATATCTTGTACCCAGCCCTTAATTAGATTTTTGAATTAAGATCCATTGACGGGGTTGAGTTCCTTTTCCTGTCAGAACATATGGTAGGTTCGTATAAGTGGCTGCTCGAAATCCTTCCTTGCGTWAAATGCATTTGGTAAGCTTTGGAGCAATTTTGTTTTTTAACTTCTCTTTATCCTCATCGTTTTCTAGACTAAATGAAAATGCAGGACCAAAAAAAGCCATACCCTTCATCCCTTGACAAGTAATTTGCTAGAATAAATCTGAGCGRAATGAATCTTGGTGGGTTTCAATAAATTGACACAGRAAGGCTTGGTCAATTGAAAGGGAGGATARTTTGCACTGATTAAGAGCTTCTCGAGACAATTCCATGGCGCAATTAAAAGCAAATTTGGCGGTTGGAATGAGAAATTAAAAAAGTAGAAATTTTGGAGAAATATTGTTCTATTTCAGAAAGGGGAGGAATAGACGAGCAAAAAGAATGGTGACGTTTTATAGTCCTATACGTGTCATTTAGACCAGGACGGTGGACTAACAAAAGTGAATAAAGAAAAAGACCTCTCTGCCCTTGATAAAACTAACGAAATTATAAGGGTAAAACAGTAAAAAGAGGGTATTATGCCAAATGGATGTGGTTTATGGATTTTGTCGCAACTTTCGAAATCAAATCTATTTCGAAATGTCGTACTTTTCCTCATCGMCTATTCAATTTGGGGAGACACTTTTTGGGTGTCTACACATAGCCACCTTAATCTCTAGACATTCTTAAATGTGTCTTCAACACCGACTCTCTGACTTTATTATCATTGCACAATCTCCTCACACAACTATTCATGTTCTCCATACAATAATCTTGCACAACTGAATTGTGTTTATCATGTTGAAGGACAAGCTTTCTAATAAATTATTCACCATAGGAACCCCTTGTGGCAGTGATGTGTTAATTTGATATGATGTTTTCCCCATCATTCTCTTGTTGATTTGCACACCGTTAAGCTTTCTTATTATTTCTTTTGTTTGGCTTACATGCAAGGCTATTATTGCAATTGCTTAGGCTCGTCTATATCTTAAAAGAGATTGTATATAAGGGGGAGGAATCCTAATTTATATTACACTTTTAGATTATCAGAATTCAATTTAGTTTTCAATTACGTATTTTCTCTCAAGGAACCCTAGTTGATAATTTGCTTTGGAAATTTCATAATTCAACAAAAGCTCATCATTCGTTCTTCAATTTTTTGAACATTTTGGTGGTCATTCAATCTTTAATCTCTTTCTTATTGTTATTATATATTTAGGCTTTCAATTATGTTTTCCTTAATTGTTATTATGTTGATTAATTGTAATATGAGTGAGTAGTTTATTTTCTAGGGTGATTGGGGATCTATGGCGAATTAATTGGCATGTTTTGGGTTTGATTTAATTCTTGATTTGGCAATTTATCAAATTCTCATTTGATTGTTCTTCATGTTAATCAATTTCGGAGGACTCGACTTAATTGCTTAATTAGATTAGTCATGAGTCTCTAGATCTAGCGATTGAGACTTAGCATAAGATCTACGTCAATAGGTAGAACGAAACTATCCTAGGTTAAAAGATACAGTTAGGAGTAGTTTTATGGTTCATTTGATTCGAAAGAACTTTGACCCTAATTGATTATGCCTTATTATGAATTATTGATACAAAATTATTGCTAATTTTCCTTTATAGTGAATCATAGCCTTAGACTTAATTTTCTTATAGTTAATTTATATTAATTCCTGCGTTCAMTAGTTTAGATAAACAAACATGCGAAGGCCTTTTATTAGTTTAGATACTTAAAATCAATTGATAGTAATATGTTGCTTCTTCGTGGTTCGACCCTGTTCCCACTAGCTACATTAGTTAGTTTTAATAGGTTATCTTTGATATGCGATAATCCTGTTAGGCATTCACCACAGCATTACAAAAACACTTCTTCATCATGTGTTTCTTTGGATCGTAGATCTCCTTATCGATCGGTTCCCTCCAATTCCTCTAATTTCATGCCTTACTTTGAGAGCTCCTCTTATCCTTCAAGTCAGAATCACCGCAACAATTACAACACCAAGTTGTTCTTGTTCTCTGCCTTTTCCCATCAATAAGTACACAAGACCCTTGAGCTCTGGTAACCTTCAACCTTTCCTATTTGGTATAGTTCTTGTAAAAAGTTTTCACCTCAAACATCTTACTAAACCACATTCCCACTTATGACACGAGAGCATTCTTGACTGCCAAACGAGGACTACGCTTGGGACTAACACCATTTGATGAGGGCTAACCCGGCCTATCCTCCATTAATATCTTTCACATCACCATGACTACTAWTTCCAATACACCTTCTTCAATTCTCAAACCAACTACATCCTCTYRGCATCAGGAGAATCTGAAATAACTTCCTCCACTAAGCCACCACATGTGATTGGAACAAACAACAAATCAAAAACAAAAAAATGATCTCTCCAAGTTTTAGGGTTGAAAACCCATAAATTACAACACGATCACCATTGCAACTAAAGAACAACAAATAGACAACAATAAGAACTAAACACAGTCATAGCATAACAGATACATCAAACTTGACTAAACCATAGATAAATAATCACATTTAAATTAACCAAACACAAGATCAGCATGGCAAGGACATAACACAATCAATGGAATCGAAACCTAACATTCAAACGGACCAAATGCAAAGACAAATTCAACAAATAAAAAAACAAGAGACAAACATGAATAAGTATGTAAAATGTACTCATTGAGGTTTCACATGGAGGAAAAGAAGCTCCAAACAACAGGCAACAACAATCAATATATGTGGTGAATTTTTTTTCATTGAAACAAAAAAATCACTATAACTCAAACCCAATCAAAAAACAACAAAAACAATTTCACAACAATGGATATCAATTACGATGAAACACTAAAACAAACAAAAAATACAACACTAAAACAAACAAAAAATACAACACCAAAACAACTGGGTAATGCAATAAACAAATCATTTCAGACTCATTTCAAACCAATAAAAAGAGATTTGAAGAATCATTAACCTTTGACAACCTCGTTCGTACATTGTCTCCATTGCCATTGTCTTCCATGACGATAGCCACCGGATCCATCGGAGGTTGCAATTAAAGCACATCTACATGTAACTACGAGAAGAAAAAYTGGAGTGGAAGGAGAGTGTTTCATCTATTACTATGTTACCTCCAGCTTTTGTTTCAAGATTAACAAAAGTAAGTACGATACTATTGCATCAAAGTAGCATCAAATTAACCTACGTTTCACTAAAAAAACACGTGACATCTGCGAAAGGTCCACTTAACCACAAAAAGGTCATTGGCTAAATAAAAATGAGAAATCCACCTGATTGCTTAGGAATTTCGCAAAAAAATCCCCTCCACTATAAAAGTGGGAGTTTTAGTTTTGGTGAAATGGTATTGTCTATTTTGCCTTTCATCTCACCCCCTTATTTACTTTGTGCCATTACTCCATTCTTTTATTTTTTCTGTTTGTTTGGCCCACTTATTGACCCAATTTTTTCCCCTTCTGTTGCTTGCAACATCAATTGTGGTGCAGTTCCCTTGCGTATCACCGAAGATGTATTTCTCATCTGGATTGACTGCGACCTATGGATTCCTAAAGGGCGTATTTTCGGTTGGATAGGCTGCGACCTATGGATTCCCGAAGGGCGTATTTTTGGTTGGATAGTCTGCGACCTATGGATTCCCGAAGGTCGTATTTTTGGTTGGATAGGCTGCGACCTATGGATTCCCGAAGGTCGTATTTTTGGTTGGATAGGCTGCGACCTATGTATTTCCGAAGGGCGTATTTTCGGCTGGATAGGCTGCAACCTTTGGATTCTCGAAGGGCGTATTTCCGATTGGATATGCTACGACCTATGGATCCCTGAAGGCGTATCACCAATTTCGTATTTRTGACCTAGACGGGCTGCGACCCATGAATTCCCGAAGGGCGTGTTTTRGGTTGGGTATGAATTCCTAAAGGGCATATAATCGATTGGATATGCTGCGACTTATGGATTCCTGAAGGGTGTATTTCCGATTGGATACGCTTTGACCTATGGATCCCCGAAGGCATATTACCGATTCCGTATCTCCGACTTGGACAGGCAGTGACATATGGATTCCCGAATGGCGTATGTCCGATTGAATATGATGTGACCTATTGATCCCCGAAGGCATACCAACGATTTCGTATCTCCGACTTGAACAAGTTATGACCTATGGATCCCTGAATGGCGTATTTCTGATTGGATTGGCTGCGACCTATGGATCCCGGAAGACGTATCACCGATTTCGTCTCTCCGACCTGGAWAGGCTGCAACTTATGGATCCCCGAAGGCTTATTGTCAAATTTGTACGTCTGACCTTTATCACCGAATTTGTACCTCCGACTTGGCCAGGATGCGAACTATAGTTCACCGAAGGCTTACGACCGAATGCACAGGCTGCAACCTATGGATTCCTGAATCGTATGACCAAAGATGTACTTCCAACCTGGATAGGTTGTGACTTATAGAAAGTTGTTTGTTGTTGTTGTTGTTGTTATTATTATTATTATTATTATTATTATTATTATTATTATTATTATTATTATTATTACTTTTTATTAAAATTGATGCTAGGTTCGGTAAATGTTGCAATTATCTGTTACGGAGGAAGTATTCAAGCATTTTCTTTCCATAGCCAGTTTCTATATATATGCCTACCCTAATATTGGTGTGTATGTGGTGTGGTATATAATAATATAGTTTGTCACTAGCTTGTGAGGGTGCTCCTTTTTGTGCTAGTGAGTTTGGTATTGTTAGTTAATAATAATAATAATAATAATAATAATAATAATAATAATAATAATAATAATAATAATAATAATAATAATAATAATAATAATAATAATAATATATTATTATACATATATTAATGYCTGAATAATTTTGTTTTCCTATGATTCAGAATATTATGATTCGAATAGTTGTTGTTTTCGATCTTTTATAATGGAGGATACGTGCAAAACAATATATATTTCATAATTTTTTTACTATTTTTTTTCCACGTTCTTCTTCTTGAAGGTTTTTACTAAGACTTTGGTCCGACTATCGGGTGACTTCGAGTTAATAGGGTGGTTGCGAGGCCGATTTTTGATACTTTTTACATTTGTTGCGTAGGTATATTTGTGTTGTTGTGGTAGAATAGTTGATTGTTTGATTCGGGAATTTGGGGTTGTCCTGCTTCATGGTACTTGCAGGTAAACACATTATATGTTTTCTAATGTAGGTCATGGAGTAGTTAAACACACCTATCGGGTAACTTCGCTGTTGTAGCCATTGATTATTGACCTCTTTTATCTAAGATATGTGGTTTGCTTGAGTATGAACCACCTGTGTATGGTCGATCGGTGTCATCCGTGCATGAGTGTTGTCTTGTTTAATGCCATGATGTCGTTTGTGTGTACTGGAGAAGATTGTGGGAGTTTCGGTGATAGTGRTGAACGTGCTGCTAAGAAGATGGTCCATTTTTTGGTGGTTGAGCATAGTCTAAGAGTGGAAGATGTTAGCATGGTTTGTTTGAGGAGTATTGAGGATGTTACTACTATTTTTAGGCTTAGGAGGGTACAGCTTGAATGGGTTGAAAAAGGGGAGGCATCATTTTTTCTTGGAGAGCATGTGTCTAATGTCCCATTTCTTCCTCTTATTAGGAATGCACAACTCTCTATTGATTTTTTTGCATTGGTAGATAGGATTGTTACCCAATTCCAAGTTGCAGTTACATCAGTCGAGTACTTGCAATATGGTGTAGATGATTACATGCATTGCATACATAAGTGTCTGCATATCATCCGAGTTTAAATTACCTAGGTGGATTATGAGCTAGCACTGTGCCACGGCTGAATGTGCTAGCACTACTAAAAAAAATGGTCTTTAGTATCGGAAAAATTCTGATACTATTGTTATAATAACCGATACTAAAGGTTTTTAGGATCGGAAAAAAATTTCGATACTCTACCGATACTAGTACCCCCGTGGCTATTGTGTTGGTATCAGATATTTTTTCTGATACTAAAAAAGGTCACCTTTAGTATCAGAAAACTCAATAGTATCGGAAAATTGTATCAGAATGTTGTGATACAAAAGTGCAAATATTTTAGTATCAGTTTAAATTTCTGATACTATAGACAGCTATAGTATCGGAAAAACCTGACGCAAAATCATAAAATTTTTATTTCAGAACATCATTTTGATACTAAAGAATCTTTTTTGTATCAAAAAATACCGTCYCTAAATAACATCCTAGCTTGGAAAAATTTCTATAGTATCGAACTTTTTTGATACTAAGGTTTATATGGACTATTTAGTAGGATGCATTTGGTGTCCGAATATTAGATACTAGTATTGTACATTGTGGCAAGTTTTTGCGTTGCATATAAATGGATCAAAACTCAATACTCATAAAAAGTAAAGTAAAATAAAATCTACATAACATCCTTCATTGCTCACAATATATATAGTTATAGTACAAAAAGGTTGATGTATGCATATGATTGTACTACATAAGTGGATTGTACATAATACATAAGTAGATTGTACATCATCATCTTCTAAATTTCATCATATCTAATCGTAGCATGACGTTGTCTAAACAAAAGAATAAAGTTATCATGGTTGTAGTACAAAAAATCAGAACAACTACTTGATTTCCCCAAAAATCCATACAACTTGCATTAACAATCTTCAAGCTTTGACATACTTTTTTACTGCAAAATTTAAGCTGCTCACAAAATAAACAAGGCATCACATATCTATGATAAATGGCATAGAACAACCTCCATTAATTTGATAAAWAATCAAGGATTATAATCACAACTCACAAATGTTATTCAAGAATGAAAACTGATAAACCAATTCAAAGCTCATTCACTATAAAAATCCATGAAGTTAGGCTTACACTAATGGAATCATACAATGGAATTGAATCTTCTCAGGCCATCTCTTTTAGACTAAAAAATAGGATGTCATATGCCTACATCTTTGGCATTGAACAATGGCATAAAARTAACAATCGTTTAGCAAAATAAAATCAATCAGGTCACATTAATCCTTTAAACGGCTAAAACACTAATAAAACGAAAAACTCATAAATATTTGACACAACACAAAGCTTAAACCTAGAAACACTTACCGTTGATGATAATAATTACTAATGAATCTACGTAAAAGAAAGTTGCATAAAAAACATGCGTTCCTTTTTAACAGCTCAATTGAACCCTTTTCAATAACAAAAATTTCCATCAAAAGTTGAACCCACATTGCAGTCTCAAACAGACACTCATTTTAACATGGAAAACTGCTGCAAAACATCACATTGCAACAATATCCCACCAATCAATACCTAAGAGGGCAGAAAATAAGATCTTTTTAACACCATCATAAACATGAWCGCTCTTAATTGCAACCATGAAATAACTCAACAATAAAAGGGCAGCAAATAAAATCTGATTAACATGTTTATGTTTCCATAAAATAGTGTAGGAAAAATGGTTATTAAAAAAAAAAATAGAGGACAATGGTGCAACACACCTAGATAAGAGGATTTCATTTCGAGAATGACTTTCTTCAAAATGTTCATTTCTCCCTCTAAAGCTTCCCTTCTTTTTTCGCCTAAAATACTTTCTTCCAATGCTTTTCTTTTATCTACTTCTGTAGCAATTTCTTGTTCCAATTCCAACCATATTTTTTTCTTTCTCGATTTCTTCTTCTAAAGCTTTTCTTTTTTTGCATTTCTTCTTCAACCAATAGTGAAGCTCCATTGTTGTGATACTTAGAACAACCTTTACTTGAGACCTTTACCCCAATTCCATATGTACGCTTGTACCCACGCTTATCTTCTCCAAGCACAAGACCAAATATTTTCTCTTGCTCTTTAACAATATCACAATCAGGTGCAAGTTCATCTTTGTGATTTTTTAGAGCAGCCTGCAAGWATGATCTCTGTACAGTTATTGTACAAAATAAATATCTCATGATCAGAAGTATATAAAAAAGGAAGTTATTACACATACTAGTTTCTTTTCTAAAGTTGGATCTATTGGTTTATTTTCGTTTCACCATAAGCCTTTTCAAAGACTTGAATTCGTTCAGGTTCCATGCCATCAATTGTCTAAAAAAAAAGTAAAATGAATATTAGGATCTTTGTCCACGTAAAAACGAAAAAAAGAACATTGACAATTGTTATATTTACCATTTCATCTCTTAGTCGAGCAAAACTTTTTGTGCCACAATGATGTGTCATTGTACACTGCATGCGATTATCATAATTTCTCTTTGAGCAATCCTATATTAAAAAACAATGAACATTAAATTAAGTTTAATATAACTAAAAATCACCATAAAGCACAATGTACGATTACATCTGTCTCTTATACACATCTAGATGTGTATAAGAGACAGATCCTATATTAAAAAACAATGAACATTAAATTAAGTTTAATATAACTAAAAATCACCATAAAGCACAATGTACGATTACATATACCTTCCCTTGTTTTGACGCCCACCTACGCACCATATTTGCCCACTGCTCAGGATCAACTCTGTCATTAGGTGACACTAACAATTGTTCCAATGATTTCAAATCTGGATTGTAATATTTCAAATCTGGTTTGTAATGGTTACTCTTGAGTTTTGTTCTCCATGATCTAAGACAACTATCCATCTTTTCCATGCACCAATCTTTTGGACAACTTGGGCCTTCAAATGTAACTCTTGTCTACAAATTTGTCAAAAGAGATACAAGTCAACTACATTAAATAAATAAGAAATCATACAAATTTGGTTAAATATTTACCTGAATGATTTTCCAAAAAACTTCTTCTTTTTCCGTTGTCAAAAACTTTCTCCAATCCTTTAGATCAAATGGTACTAATTTAGGAGCTCTTGCAAGCAAACCAATGTACGATGAAAGTTTCCTACCATTTTTTCCGATTGCTTGCTCATTGTGATTTACATTCACTATAATTTTCTCATTGCTTGACAGGTTACCACATTTGTTAGGACCCCTTGGAGGATTTTTCTTTCGTATCTATGTCCTCAAACAATAAACGAAAAAATAAAGTGTTTATAAAAAATATATAGATCTTAAGAAAAAAAAAGTTTTGTAAATATTTACACATGTACCTTTGTTGACAAAAGAATGGACTACATGAGCTTCTTCATGTGCATAACTATTAGCATGCATGAGAGTGGAATGYACATGTTCTTCATCATAATCCTCACTACTTGAACTTGTATCATTCCTCAAAACAGAATAATTTTCCTTTCTCTGGGAAGAGGATAATGTAGAACCATAGTTCTTAAGTTGATTCTTTAAACTTGACAGCATGATGACCTGAATAATCTATGCCCATCAAGATATGAAAAATATATGTTAGTATATATTTTYTTTCATAGTGATCAATAAGARATAATAAACAAAAACATAAGTCCACAAGTTATCTACTGCATCATGAAAATTACTCTAATAAATCATTGAACAACAATTAAAAGTCATAGTAAGTATGATCTCCCTCTGTTTCACTATCTTCCATGTCGTCCCCCTCAGTGTCACTATCTTCAGTAAATTCCTCACTTTCACTGTCATTTTCAGTTCCAATATCCTCCTCATTTTCTACTAATGGAGCACATTCCATATAAAGTTATCAAAGAAACTATCGTTGTTTCCAAGGATTCACTAGTGTGTAACTCACTAMCAAAATAAGTCTTGGTGTCACCTTCACGTGCAACCTCATCCATATCATAAACATCCCTAGGTTTTATCTTGCTCACAACATTCCAATTAGTCTCAACTGGGTCAGGAGTATAAAAGACTTGAAAAGCTTGAGAAGCTAAAACATAAGGTTCATTAGTTTTCCATAGGTTTTTAAAATTCACAAGGGTAAATCCCAGGATATCTTCTTTTATTCCTTTCCCATTTCTCATATCCACCCAATCACACTTGAGTAACACCACTTTCCTTCCTTCATAATAATCCAACTCAATGAGCTCTTTTAGAACATTGTAACATATCACACCGCCTTCTCCATAAACACCTACAATACTATTTTGAGTGAGGGAATTCTTTTCAACATCTTTTGTTCGAAACTTGAATCCATTATAAACAATTTTCTTCATTTGTCTTGCCAAACTACTAGGACCCCTGCTTAGCCATCGAAGATCTTCATTACTTTGCTCATCATACTKTTGGAGTAAATGTTCACCCTACATGAATTAAAATAGGTTATTAGTATCATGTGGATAGAAATGTATATAAATAATTAATTAACAAAATAACAGTTTTCCATGTCACATTAACTTTTAGCCATTTCACAAATCTTTCTTCATGGAGCTTTTCAAGGTCTGATGGTTGTATGTGCAAATGTTGTTGCTTAAGAATATTCCTATGCTCTCTGCATTTAAAAAAGAAATTATTAAAATAATAGYTGTAGATAAAAGGAAGTGGAATTAACCCCCAAAAAAGGATTAAAATATCTTACTCTGCATATTTTGCAACCTCGTCACAATTAAATATGACATATTCATGTGCTTGGATCCGTTGTTGATGACTTAAATGCATATTATCCTCACAACCCAAAACATGAGATGGAATGGAAAAGATAGACAACCCTTTGCGTTCAAGATTAGAATGATTAGTAGTCCTCGATTCAACTTCTTGCAAGTAACGAGCACAAAAGACCATGCATTCATTAGKAATGTATGCCTCTGCTATAGAACCCTCCGGTTTTGCTCTATTATGAACATAGGATTTTAGCTTGAACATAAATCTGTAATAGAGTACATAAAAGAAGGCACAAATAAGTTACTAAGTCATTTGGAAAGGAAATATATAAATAATAATTTTTATTTATTAAAAATGTACCTTTCAATTGGATACATCCATCGAAAATGTACCGGACCACCAATGGCTYCTTCGTATGACAAATGACTCACCAAGTGGACCATGATGTCAAAAAATTATGGAGGAAAAATCTCTCTAATCAACAAAGTGTTATAATTGCACTTTGCTCTAATTTCTCAAAATCGTCAAAAGAAGCTTCCGTAGAGCATAGTTACTTGAAAATATTGCTAACTTCAATCAAGACAACACTTATTTCTCTTGGCAATGCTTTTCTTACAGCTAACGACAATAGTTGTTGCATTATAATGTGATAGTCATGACTTTTTAAACCAGATAATTTCCCATTTTTCACATCAATGCGACGTGATATATTAGATGCACATCCATCAGGGACCTTGACTGATGCTAATGCTTTACAAAAAATTTCCTTAGCCTTTGCATCCATAAAGAATGGAGCTCTTGGCTTTTCATATTTATCGTCTACCTTCACTGGATGTTGTTTAGGTCTWATCTTCATGTCTTTAAGATCAAAGCGGGCCGCAAGATTGTCTTTTGTTTTACCCTCAATATCAAGRAAAGTTCCAGGTAAAGATTCACACACTTTTTTTTCCGTGTGCATGACATCTATGTTATGTCTWAGTAGATGATCCTTACAATAGGTTAGTGTGAAAAATATATTCTCTTTCTTCCAACCGTTTCTCTCACTTTTCTTCTTTCCACTTCCTTTTCTTTTTCTCTTATAATTCTTAYGCTTATTATTATGCTTTCCAAAAATTAATTTGATGTTTCGCATTTGATATAGCAAATCATCCCTAGAACGTAATTTTGGAGGTGGTCTCTGTTCAACTTTCCCATTAAATGCAGCCTTACACCTTCTAAATGGATGGTTTAGATGAAGGAGGCAGCGATGTCCCAAGTAACATAACTTCTTACTGTTTTTCAAACGATAAGAAGATGTATCAACATTACAATAAGGACAAGCTAAGTAACCTTTTGTTTTCCACCRCGAGAGATTACCAAAGGTAGGAAAGTAATTTATCGTCCACATTAGAGCAGCACACAACATGAAAGAATTATTAGTTGAAGCATCATAAGTCTCAACGCCATTCCATAATTCAATTAACTCATCTATAAGAGGCTGTAAATAAATATCAATGTCATTACCAGGGGCCTTAAGACCAGGAATGAGGAGAGACATGATAAAATATGAATCTTTCATGCATAACCATGGTGGCACATTATACACCATAAGCACCACTGGCCCAGTACTGTGATTTGAACTCATATTACTAAATGGGTTAAAATCATCACTAGCTAAACCAAGTCTTATATTTCTAGCATCACGAGCAAATTAAGGATACCTGTCATAAAAAAAATTCCAGGCTAAAGAATCAACTGTGTACCTTTGTTTCCCATCCTTACTACGCCCCCTTTTATGTCATCGCATTAAATCAGATGTTTTAGATGACATAAAAAGTCTCTTTAAGCGTGGTATTAGTGGGAAATGACGAAGCACATTTGCTGGACCAATTTTTTTAATTTCCTAATTAATGGATCTTTCCATCTTGATGTTTGACACAAATTACATTTCTCATCATTAACTCTAGTTTTCCAGTACAACATGCAATCATTGGGACATGTATCAATTTTTGTATATCCTAAGCCAAAAGCAGTTATAATCTTCTTCATTTGATACAAATTTTTTGGCAAATAAGAACCATTAGGAAGAAGATCATTTAAAAAATGAAGCATATCATTCAATGATGTATCACTCCATCGATGCAAACATTTCATTTGATAAAGGTGAAGAATGAATGACAAAGTTGTGAATTTATCACATCCAGGATATAGTTTAGTTTTAGCATCTTGCATAAGCTTGTGAAATTCTAGAGCTTCTAAATTAACCCCTCCCTCATCAACATGTCGATTTTCACCTATGTCATCATTTGYACAAAAAAATGCCAAAAGCATCATTAAGTAACCCATGCATATCATCAAGGCCCTCACTGAGTTCCTCATCAGTTCAAGATTCATCTTCCAAATTAGATGGTGAAGGTTCTTCCCCATGGAATACCCAAATGTTATTAGCATAATTCTTGTTAAAACCCTCACAAATCAAATGTTCACGAACAACTTTGGGATCAAGATATACTGTGACAGCACATCTSTTACATGGACATTTGACCCGCCCATTCAAAGCTGAAGTATTAAGTGAAGTATTTATAAACTTATCTACTCCTTCCCTATATTGATGACAATTTCTTGGCATATAAACCCAACCTTTTCCTGAATCCATGAATGAATTGCACTCCTATCAAATCCTAGTCATCGACAATATTAAACTATATTTAGTTTTTGTACAATTACATATAGTTTTAACTATAATTAGATTGTTCATCTATAATCACATCCAAATGAAAACACACATACTTTTAGACTAAGATTACAAGTACCATAACTGTAAAAAAAAATATAAATTAACACACAACAAAATACGAGTATATTATATTTATAGAATGAGAGCATAAATTAGTAGTACCAATTATAGATGACCACCAYCAATGCGAAACTTTGATCTGACCGAGGATTACACCACGCTACTATCAGAGTAATTGAAGAAAATGCACACAAGTAATCTGCAACCTAATAGATGAAATTATAAAATTTTTATGTGTTATTGAATTTTTCTGCTGCAATAATAAGAAATATAAACAAGAGATAAACAAAAATGCATATAAGTTGACAATTTAACACAATTCACAAGTACACAAATTGCAAACTATACGTTGTATAATATAAAGGCAAAGTGACTTTGACCAAAATTTAACACTTGGTAATTCATATGTATCTTCATAATTTATAAAGCCAAAGTCACTTGGACAAAATGTGAGCAACCCATATCTTGCTGGACAAATTAAACTATGAAAATCAAGTAAATATAAGCTAGTTAAGAATGATGTGGCACGGAAAATCCCTGCCCACGTGTCCTTCCAATATTGGGTCAAAACAATTCACGTGGCAAACGCTACAGATTTTATTAATCCGAACCAAAATGGGACGGAGAACCGACGTTTCTACACCAAAACGGTAGTAAGGAACGCTCGGAAGCATGGATGAATGACAAGTGTCACTCATCCAAGCGGCTCCTTGGTTTTTGAGGGATTGCCTATAAATACCCCGAAAACCCTAGGAAAACACACACTTTTTCCATAGCATTAATTGCATAACAACCAACTACTTGAGAGCATCTCTCTCTACTTTCTCTCTCTAGCTAGGCACTTTTTATTCCCTAAACTCCTTACTTACTTAAGCATCGGAGGGGAGATAATCCAAATAGGATTATTCTCCTTTGTGTAGGTGTCAGGCAAGCTTTCCGAGCCAGGAGGTTAGAGGTATCCAGGAGACGTTCAACGTGCAATAGTAGGTCAGCTCTCCCGAGGTAGCATTGACGGGAAGCCTCCACCCCTCTCTCAACCCAGAAGCTGAGGAAATATTGTAGTCAGGCCACGTCATCCCCGAATTACTTGCTACAACAAAGAACATCTATCAACAGAACACGCAACAGCAGGGCTCGAAAAATCAATTCATTAAAACAAAGAAATAATACACTACACTCATAATATGATTTCTTTTTTCATTGCATCACTAACAATAAGTCAAGTCAAACTTGCAAATTTGCACAGATCTTTGTTCCTAAATGGCGATACTTTCGGAAAAACACAATTCATGTCTAGAAATTTTTAATAAAAAAGAAAGTTGTGGCCTTTATCAATTTTTTCACTCAAGAAATCCAGTATTATGCCCTATCTACAAATTCTTTCATTTTGGGGCAAAAAAATTGAACAATGCATTTACACAAAGAAAATAATAAAAACAAAATTTAAGAAAGTAGAGAGTTCAACTTACCAGATACAAAATTGTGGGAAATCTTAAGTAGGTTGCACTATAATTGAGCTTCACTCTTCTTTGAATTAGCAAATTGTACTAATTGAAGCACCAAAACAATTCAATTTCTTATTCAAGCGATAAATATGAGTAGAAAGAGAATTTCTCTCAAATTAAAGAGTGAAATTCCAGTGACACCAAACAAATTATTTGTGACTGAATATTAACAAGCTAACATCAAGTAAGAGTTGAGGGGAAAAGGCTGAGTTTTTTTCTTTTGTTCTTGGTAATTTGAATGGAAGAGGGTCTCTTTGAGTTTTAATTTTGGGCTAGGTTTTTGAGGTACAGTGTTATGAAAGTGAAAATTGTTTAAATTCCCTCTCATTTTTTTAGAGTGGCGCGATTGCCAAATGGACTAAAATTTGGGATATATTTTCATGTGTTTTAGTATCAGAAACAATAGTTGCTATAACAGATTATTTTCAACCAAAAAAATATAATAGTTAGAACCGTTTTCGTATCGAAATGTTTCCGATACCAAGATATTATAGTATCGGATAAAATAATTTCTGATACAAAAGTCAATCTTCCTATTTAGAAAATCTTTTGACCAAAAAATTAGTGTCAAACAAAATTTTTCTAATACTAAAAGATTCTTTAGTGTCAGTAATATTTGCTGATACTAAATTTTCTGATACTAAAGAGCCATTTTTTAGTAGTGTAGGCAGTCTGTTGCTAGGGAGGTATTTTTAATGCCTATTTACAAGTTTGAGATTGATGACGCTAATTTTGAGACTGTAAAACATGCTGTAGGGCTTCGCCCCGCCTAGGAGGGGCGTGGCTCAGCTTCAGTGTCATGGAGTTGAGCCATGGAACCGCATGTGAATGCGTTGGGGTGTGTCGTCGAATTGAGGGGATCGCCACCTGGCCTATATAGGTTATTCACGGACCCCGAAACATTGGTGCCAAATTAATGGCCCACGTCCAATCAAGTAACCGTCGTGGGTTCGGGGACATGGTACGAATCAGATCTGTAACCCAATTCGCCCGCATGTAGCGGCCTCTACTCGGTCTCATTGTAGTTCCATAATCATAACAATTGAATTCAAAAGAGCCTATTGAATTGAACTTGAAAGCGCATTGATTACTAGGTGGTTGCTATTATGAACAAACAAGACTTCTACAATGGATAAGGCGATCACTTGATTGTTAGTCAATGTTTAATAAGGTGCTTAGAAAACCGGTGTCCATGATTATCTGACTTAATGTGACAAACGATTAATTCCGGTCTTGTTTAAACATATATAAAAAGTGTGATAGAAAATATATATACAAGACATGAAAACAGAGGTTAGTAAAGCATAATAATATGTTGTGTCTCCTCACCTTGTCACTGCAAACAATCAATCGTAGAATAAAATCAAAGGAATCGCTTTCGATTGATTACTAATTGAGACAAACAACGCGTTAGTATTGAACATATAATATGTATAATTGATGAAAACAAAAACCAAGGAACAATGAAATATTGAAAACTAAGAAAACTACATATTTACATGAACGATTAAGAGGTGAGTTTCTACATTGTGTTAATTGATTAAAACTCATAATAATGGTTAATCAAATTAAGAGAGACAAAGAATTAAAAAAAAGAGTGAAAAGATGTTTTTGGTGAGTAATCTCAGATTTATACCCTTATTTCGCTTGTTGATTCGAACAGAATCGATGCTTTGAATTGAAAACGAATGTGTTTTGAGTGTTTTGAGAGTGTATAGATGTGTCTTGTGACTTGTGTCTGTGAAGTGTCAAATCGTGTGTCAAGTGAAGGTGTCCCGGACTGAGCAAGGCAGGGGAGTATTATAGGCAGAGGCAAAAAACGAGGCAAAGCAACCCTGCGTATATACGCTGGGATGAGCGTATATACGCTCATGGGGAGCGTATATCCGTCATCCAGCGTATATACGCTTCTCACTTTCCCTTTGGTTTGGCAAGAGTCGTATGTATATGTTGAGCGATATACGCAGCAAGGGGACGTATATACGCTCCTGGTGAGCGTATATACGCTCAGCATTTGCGTATATCGCTCAATGATTTCGTATATTCTTTCCAAAAACCTCGAAATACTTCGATTTCCTCGATTTATTCGTGATTTCCTTGATTCGACGCACCTAGACACCTTGCTCCAAGCAAGGTTCTAGAATGTTCTAGAAGGTTCCACGTATTTCCGGAGTATTTTCTAATTATCACGTATTTTCTGCGTATTCTGCGTATTTAAACATTGCAAAATTCATAAAAATCATAAAAAATCAGAAAAATAATTTAAAAATACTGGCGGATTCAGAAAAGTGACGGACATGATGAAAATCAAAAAGCATGAGAACGCCAGTGTAACTCTGTTTTGAAAACCTTCGAAAACCTTTGAGTTTATCGAGAAAACCGAAAGAAAATGTGTTTGCCTTGTATGTGACCTTTGCTCAATAGTTCCGAGTACGACCTCACGTATTTCCAACTTCGTGAMTTCAAAGCATCTTTTCTGAGTCGAAACAAACGCGAGACGCGGTATYTTTCATCACGGATTACTCATTTGGGGAGACACATTTTCAGGTGTCTACACATGCATTGTTAATGTTATATGGGCTTCAAGGAGTGCGTGTATGGGGTATGGAACAGTCGATGCGAGAACCCAAGCTGAGAGAAGAGACACRAGTTACTCTGAAAGGTGTTGAGTTTATGATTCCTGCTGTGAAGTCAATTTCTAGATCTATTAAGAAGCGTTCGTGTGTGTCAACTTCTCGAAGCTTCCATGACTTCACTGTACCATCGTTCATTGACGAATGCTCTAGATGAGGTTATTCTTCCGAAAGAAACTAGATATGATTAGGACAAATAATGTTGAAGTGTTGGCCTTTTGTGGACTGCTGTCGGGGTTCTGTAACTCGTTGTCTTTTCCGACAGTAGTTTTATGTGCTTGAAATAGCTAGGTGACTATGTTATTTTAGCACAATCGTTGAAGTGGCTTGTAATGGAAAATTGGATGATCAAACAGATGTATAATGAAGTCTTTTAATTAAATATCTATAGGTATTATTTGTTTAGTTCGGTAAATTATACTTATTATATAAGTATATGATTGCTACATTTTATATATTAGTTTGTTAGATGCTAATTTAATGTGCGTGTATTGATTGTGGAGTATAGTGGGTTTTTTTTACATGTATGTGGTCGTCGCATTYATGATTGGGGTTTATGCTCAACATAATTTTTTCATTGTWTTTTTTTTTTTGCTGTGTAGGGCATTTGGAAGTGAGTATTTTATGAAATTATGGGTATGTTTTTCCTTTGTTTGATGTTATCTCATTTTGTGGAAAAAATTGGTTGTTTCTTTTACATTGATTCGCACTTAAATTCATAGGATTGAGGGTGGGGCACGTTTATATGACTATTTATGTGTGTTCATGGAAGGTAATGACTAATGAGACTAATAAAGGATCAAAACGTTCTTATCGACCCAGACGTAGTACATATGTAGGGGAACATTCTAGAGACAATACACCGGAAACACTGACCCCCAAACGGGTATGACGGAAGGTGTTGTGCGTTCTAGGAGGTAATTTTTAACAATATTCTATTTCCTGACCCGCAGCGAATTAACATCATTGGTTATGCAGCCATAGCGTTCATAGATTGATTGTGATTTCAAGGCCGGTTGGAAGTGTCTGAACTGCTTAATAAATATGGAGCCATAGTGTGGTCCCTACGACTTGGGCTTAAAGTATTAATTCCGATTATTCGATTTCGTTATTTTATGTTCGGAACAAGGTCTGCTATTCGGTAATGATTGAGACGGACGAATTTTAAGAAGTTTTTATTAGGCTAAATATATATTAATATTAATACTAAAAGGGGGTAAGATGAGAAGGCAAAAAATCGAAAATAGTTATAAAAAAACACGTCCCAACCTGGATAGGTATCTGTGCGTTGTAAKAAAAAACTGTTGGGTATGAATCTAAGATAGGATTTTCCATAATTAGAAGTAATGAATATTGGAGTTTGAACACCCAAATTTTTAAAAACAGATGACAACCAGGTCAACCATAATTATTGACTTTGGTACTTGGTTATAGTTATGAACTTTGCATTGTATCATTGTTTTTTAAAAATAATTTAATCATTGTTTATTACTGCGTTTGAATTGAARTGTAGTTGGATTGCCTTTGGCACGTAAGCCTGAAGAAGTTCCTACAGCTTCAACAAGATTGTCGTCGCCTACTTGTTGTGTACATTGTGGGGCAAAGAAATTGAGTATGAACCACCTAGGTTTTGTTGTGCAGGTGGCGAAGTTRGTCTTCACATAGTAGAGTTTCCACCAAAGTTAGTTGAATTGTATGAAAGACGACATCTTGAATGGGATGACTTCTGCAAGTATAGTTGTTTGTATAAAATTATCTGGCGTTTAGTTCCCTTAGTGGAATGGGAAAAGGTAAGACGAATAAAGGTATATATATTCTTAAGTTCCATGGACAAATGTATCACAACATGTCAAGCTTGTTGTCAGCTAATAAAGATCTGAGATATCTCCAGTTGTATTTCTATGACAGAGAGAGCGATGTCAACGAGGAGTCTGGAATTCARCAACAAATGAAACAATGTATATTATCAATAATGAAAAGGGTTATAAATGTTAATCTGTATGCTCGATTTTTCAGAAGTCTACGTGGTGTTAAGATAGACGATCGAGTGAAAGTTTAGATTAGCGAAAATCCAACATTTGATCAAAATGTATACAATGCCCCTTCGTCTGCAGATGTAGCTGCTATCCTCCTTGATTTGACCATGTCAGGTGAATCAACTGGTCTACATATTAGTGTCACATCAACAAATGTGACATCTCACAAAATAAAGCGCTACTTTAGTTTATATGATCCGCTTCAATATCCTCTACTATTTCCTTACAGTCAATCCGGATGGCGGCCTAGGCTAAGGAGATTAACATAAGGCAATCGACGATTTTGTGATGATGTTTTTCGACCACTAGTATTTGCCCATACAGCGGACGAAGTAATAGATGGCGAGACATCGCGTGAGTTTACTTTATTTTAACTGTTATGTGTTGAGTAATTCATTGTGTGGAAGTATACCTGGCAAAATCAAACCCAACCCAATATCGACCTGGAAACCCACCCGAGAAAGTTGAGTCATGAACAAAGAAATAGAAACCGAAACATATTTCATATCGAACACGTAAACTCGTTTTTATAAAAAAAATTAAGCCAAACTGATCGGGTCAAATCGAACCCGTTTATGAATTAACTTAAAAGTACATATTTCTAGGAAAAGRGTTGTATTATGCGCAAATAATAATATTTATTATAATCAAGTAAATGTATAGTTATAGTATTCTAACGCCTCTAATTACTTACCRATGAAAAGCCTTGTTGTATTATGCAAGATTTTTACATCATTCACCAAGAATTTTCTAAATTAATTAGTTTAATCACATTATGCATTTTTCAATCATCCACCTAGAATTTTATATATTTTTAATTAGTTTCATCACGTTTTAAAAAAACTTAACCGACTGACCTGTTACTAATAACTTTGGGTCATGAAGAAAGAAACTCGACCCGTTACCGAAAAAGATCGACTTGGGAATGACCGTAAATTGATATTGAGCGACTGATTTGCCAAGTATATGTGAAAGTCTGAATCCGTGTATTTACTTGTTCTTTTAGTTTTGATTTAGAATTTCTATAAAATTAAGGATTAAGTGAATAATTGTAGATGTTTTGCGGTTGGACTTTCCTTGTATGGTATTCTATGTATTGATGTGAGCCTTGGTTTCCCAAGTGTATATGTTGCAAATGATGATTTGTCAACAGACTTAGTTTGTTGTGTTTTGTTGGGTTCCTTGGGTTTTGAATGATGACAAACACTGAAATAGGAAACAGGTTGATGCAAGTGTGAAAATAGTTGGTTTGAAACCAGATGTATTGATGCARTGTTTTCCTTGACAAGTTATTACTTGATTGTGATATCTATTGAAACTAACTTGTCTATATGCAAGGAATAGTTGGATATGTAAAGTTCCATGTACTGGTTGGGAACTAGTAGGAAATGTTCCCTCGACTATTATGCTAGAAAACAGTCATATACTATTTGCTATGCATTAACCTTGTWACATGTGCAGCAAAGTAGAGGATTCCAAGACTTGGAGCATGAAGGCCTTTCGAAGACTTTCGAAGAAAGAAATGTTCCTTCGAGTCTTGAAGATTACATGAAGAAAAGAAGATTTGTACTTTAATGTTTTTATCTAGGATTTTCATGTAATGTGCTCCATAGTATGGTCTTGTTTGAATGGGTTATAACAATGCTTAAAGTGTGTTGAGTTGTGTTATGAATTTTGGAACAAAGTTTGGAAATTTTTTTATAAAATACTCAAATCAGGGAACTAAGTTCACTGTACGGAATATCAAATTTTGAAAAAAAAAATAGTAAAAAAAATATTTTTCAAAGTTCCTATTTTGAAATTATCCTAGCAGTTGGGTTATTAGATGAGAATATTTTGGTTGCCAAAAGTCTAGGAGTATTTATCTTATTTGATTTTATCTTTGTGATTAATTCGAATAAATTATTTACTTTCCTTAAATAACATATTTGCTTGCTCGTTAATTTTGTGTGATTTAAGGAAACTAGGGTTTTGCATCCAAGCCTATATATACTCATCTAATCTCTCATATTCCAATGATCTCTCACGGACATAAATTGAGAATTATTTTGAGAGAAAAATACACTTGAGCATAAACCCTTCATCGAGTCATTTACAYGAGCACCCATAGAGCTTAAAATCGAATTTCTCTTTATAAGCTTCATAGAAGCAAGATCAAAAGAGAGCATTGATTTGTCAAAGACTTCAACAGAGGGGTTGAAGGCTGGGTGAGTGTTTGTGAGTTCAAACACCAAGGCCTACGAGAAAATAGGTTAGGAGGACGTAGGCTAGATTTGGTTGAACCTCGTGAAATCTTGTGTCTTCTTTATTGCTATACTTTACATTCCWCTGCAACAGGAACCAGCACAGCTGGTTCCTCACATAACCGAAAAAGAAACGAAAATTTGCTACGAGTATCAAACACTCAATTCKCCCCCCCCCCCTCTCTTGAGTGCTTTAGGACCTTCATGTTTGAAATGTGRTCTCTTTCTATTTGTACTTCCTGTCTTCATAGAGGAATTCCCTTGCTGACTTTAAAATAATAAATTTGGACTTTCAGTTGCCGCAAGAATTCGATCAAAGAAGCCAAAGCAAGTGTCTTGCCGGGAGTATTATGCATATCAGCTACAAATACGTAGAGATGTTGTTCTTCTCACAGGACGATTGTTCCAGTAATACTGCATTGATATGTATGTTAAAGTGGAAAGTCAATGCCTTGAAATTTTTTTCGCTTTAACCAGGATAAAATACGAGCAGATTTGTACCAAGGTATAATTGATGGTTGTAGAGTCGGTGAAGACAATGCTGCTAATGCCGGGACAAGATTGGTACTACCCCCATCCTTTATTAGAGGGCCTAGAGATATGCAACACATATATTTGAATACAATGGCACTTGTACAGCACTATGGAAAGCCAGATCTATTTATAACCATGACTTGTAATCCCAACTGGCCAGAAATACAAGAAGAGTTGTGCGTTGGATAGCAGGCACAATATAGGCCTAATCTTGTTACGAGGATATTTCGTGTAAAGCTGATGCACCTGAAAAAGTTCTATATGAAGATCATGTGTTCGGGGAAGTCGTTGCTTACATATACGTCATCGAATTTCAAAAGAAACGAGAACATATTTTTGGGAAAAGCACGAATTCCTCTTCAATTGTTCTTGATTAGTACTCCCTCCGTCACACAATAATAGCAATACTTTCCTAAAATGGGTGTCACATAATGATAGCAACATTTTTTCTATTTTTGGAAAGTTTTTAATAATAAAATTACAAGACTACCCTTAATAAATATTCTAAACAACAACAGATTAAAATACTTATATCCTAATTCATCTTAACCTAAACTAATTACTTTAACCAAATTTAATACCCCAAACTCCTTTCTATCATTAAACCATTCATCTCCCCCAAATTAACATCCCCAAATCAATTTACCCCCAAATTAATTTCACTCCCTCTCTCTTCAAACCCTAACTCTCTTGAGCCACCACCACCTCCTTGCACCACCCCCCACGATCGCAACCACCACCTGCGAGCCAAACCAGTCGCACCACCCTCCACCTTCGAGCCAAACCAATCGCACCACCCTCCACCTACGAGTCAAACCAACCGCACCACCCTCCACCCAACCAAACCCAGGAATCGGCCGAACCACTCAACCCAGGAATCGCTCTCTCTTCGATCTACCCAACCCATGAAACTGCTCTGTCTTCCCCACTCCCTTCTCTCTCTCTCTCTCTCTCTTCGATCTACCCATCCCATGATCCATAACTCCTCTATCTTCCCCAACCATATTGCGACCCCCACTCCCTTCTCTCTCTCTCTTTGATGGTTAATTTTGACTAGGGTTTCGAGTTGTGGAGGGGTACGTGGTGGTGGTTTCGAGTTGTGGAGGGGTTTCGACTGGGGTTGGTGGTGGCTCGAGTTGTGGTGGCTTGAGGGGTGGTGAGTTGTGGTGGCTCAAGGGGTTTCAAGTTGGTGCTGATTGATTTGGGTGAGTGGTGTTATTTGAGGATGGCGGCGGCGGTTCTGGCCGAGTGGTTGGGTGGTGTAGTGGCAGCGTGAGTGCTGGTGGTGTGGTTGTTTCCCTTGTTTCCTCTAAGGGTAAAATAGTCTTTTCATACACTTAATTATAATTAACCTTATTTCCAAAGTTAAGCATCACTTATACGAGTTTTGTTATTTTTGCGTGACGYAGGGAGTATTTACAGAGAAAATTGTTAAATGTTATAAAAAATCAGCCCAACCCGAAACCCTAAACTTCACAATTTACCCCAAAATTAGAAATCGATATGCATGAAGAAGAAAAATTCAGAGAAAATACCTTCAAGATCGACGAAATTACAAGTACGAGCTGAGTGAGTGTTCCAAGTTCATCAAAGTCTTTATTGCGATGAAAAGTGCAACAGTAGGCCTGAATTAAACAACCAACAAATGAAAACGATTAGAACAACAACAAAAAACAAATTAYGTCTAAATTTGAAGGGGAAAAATTGAACAATGACAAGCCTAATTAAAACCTACTCTAAAAATCATAACAGAGGAACGTGCGAAACAGGAGATCAAACTCGGAATGCTGAGCAGCCTTGATTCGAATCAAGCTAAAAAATTAAACAATGTGAATCCCTAATCATGATGTACCACAATTTCGCCTCTCAAACCTCGTAAATTCACTTTAAAAATTAACAAAATTAAACCTAAATTCGTAACTTTAACATTTTGTTAGGAGCCTAACTACCTTAGAGGAGTTATATCAATAGATATCATCGATATCGATTTAGTATGAATTCGGCCATTGCAGCGGCGTGCTAAGGTTTCATTGAGACTTGGGAGTGTGAATGAAGGAGTGAGTGTGACAGTGGACTTGGGCTTTAGATGAGGTATAGGAGTAATAATAACAAAAAACAAAAGAAATGTGAAAGTAAGAATATTAGCGACTGGTCTATTGATGCTACAATATCATTATTTAGTCGGTAACAATTTTTTAAAATTTTAAAAATAGATTATACATTGTAGCAACTGATAGGTAGTCGCAATAATACTTAGGTAATTGCAAAATAGCAACTACTTAACAACCACTATTATGTTAGTCTCAAAATTGCAACTACTAGTCTCCTGTGGTCGCTAAAGCATATTTTTGTGACTAACTTTTAGGTTAGTTGCTAAACTGTCTTTTTCTTGTAGTGACATCTTCGCAGTGTTGTTCTGCGTCATATGATGCATGGCCCTTGTGGAGCACTGAATCCAAAATGTGGTTGTATGCTAGAGAAGAATYGGTGAGTGAAATGCAGATTTGATTTACTAAGGCATTCAATCCTTTTACTTACAAGGAATGATGATGGATTCCCTACATATCGCAAGAGGCGCACTGGAAAAATGGTACGATTATGTGGCGTTGCTCTTGATAACATGTGGCCTGGGTTATTCCCTATAATCCGTAGTTGGTGGCACTCTTTGATTGCCATATCAATATTGAAATTTGTTCAACGGTTGAAGCCGTAAAATATATTTACAAGTATGTATACAAAGGTCATGACAAAGTGGCATTCAATCTGGCAAACGCTGACACCAACTCAGCATGTGATGAAATAAGCAACTATCAAACGAGGCAGTGGGTATCTCCTCCAGAAGCTCTATGGAGACGACTATTCGGGTGAACTCTTTACGAAACATATTCCCTCATTTTGCCTTTATAGATTCATCTTCCAAACAAACAGAGTGTGACTTTCAACACAAGCAAGGTCCAAGACAATGTTCACAYAGTTCTTTTCGACAAACTATAGAAGTCTTGGTCAGACCAAGTATCTCTTTTCGGAGTTCCCATAACACTATATTTGGGATGCTCAACGGAAGTGTTAGAACCAAAGGAAGCAGAGGACAATGATAGGTCGAATGACGTTTGTTAATCCTGCCGAGTCGGAGTGTTTTCACTTATGATTGCTTTTGACAAATGTTTGTGGACCAACATCATTTATCCATCTTTTAATTGTTGGTGGGAAGGTTTGCTCGAGTTGTCAAGAGGCTGCCCTCGCACGCGAGTCGAGGGTGATAATGCTGTTGAAAATTGTTTGGATGAAACAATTATGCTTCAAATGCCAAGTGCCTTGTGCCGTGTTTGTTACAATATTAGTATTCTGTAAAGCTCCAAATCCAAAAACGTTTGTAGGAGAAATATTATCAGTATTTATCTAATGATATGCATCACCATTCACTAGTGTCCAAGAAATGAATATAATTCTTTAGGGCGGACCGTGTGCCACATAGAGTACATATTGGGAAGCATGGGAAGGCGTTTAGAGGATTTCGACCTTGAGCACGTGCGTGCGTCAAGATAGCCTTGATGATATTCACGCTATCTGTGACATACAAGATATTTTGGGTGCACCGATTTCCGAGGAGCACATGGAAGCCCGTTCTCAACTTAACCCAGCTCAGAAGATAGTTTATGACTGTATTGTTGAACGAATCTGGGATGGCCTTCCTGGATGCTTTATTATTGATGGTCCGGGAGGGAAAGGTAAGACCTTCTTGTACTGTGCTTTGTATGCAAAAGTACGATCACTTGGAAAAATAGTACTACCCGCTGCTTCATCTAGTATAAGAGCTTTTAATTTACCCTGTGGGCGTCCGGCGCACTTCGGGTTTAAATTGCCTTTAAACCACGAAGATCAAATGACATTCAATGTTCCCAAGCAAGGAGCTTTAGCAGCATTGCTTAAGAAAGCTTCACTGGTCATATGGGATGAAGCACCGATGGCTAACAAAGTGAGTATACATTCATTGGATTTGTTGTTCATGTGACAGTGAACTTCTATTCGGTGGGAAGGTTGTAGTGTTGGGTGGTGATTTCAGACAGGTTTTTCCTATCGTGCCTCACAAGACACAACAAGAGGTTGTCGAAGCAAGTAATGTTTCATCGCATCTATGGTCCTTTTTCACTAGATTTCAATTGACTGACAACATGCGTGCTACTTTTTTTGTTGGCCCTTGGGGATGAAAGACTATAGGATCATGAAATTTCTGATGTGCGGCTGCCAAAAGGAATGGTTATCCCTTTTGGATTCCATGCTGATCCTGTTGATGCTGTCGTTAAACATGTCTTTCTAGAGCTTGATCATGAAACATTTGATTCAGATATTTTCATTGATAGAGCTGTMCTTACCCTTAGAAATGATGAAGTTGATATGATTAATGCGGTTCTAATTGATAGGTATTCAGGTGAAGTGCATTTATATAATAGCATAGATCGAGCTATTGAAGATCCTCGTAGCTTATATCCCGTCGAGTATCTGAATACTTTGAGTCCTGGGGGATGACTCCACATGAGTTGCGAATGAAACAAAATTGTCCAGTTATGCTTTTGAGGAATCTAGATCCATCATCCGGATTATGTAACGACATTAGGTTGGTCWGCAAGCAATTTCATCCAAACGTTATAGTTTGTGAAATTGTGACGGAAATATGTGAGGGCAGTATGCATTAATTCATAGGGTTTCTCTACGTCCCCTTACAAACTGTAGTTTTAAATTTCAGTTTGAAAGCATACAGTTTCCTATTAAACTAAGTTTTGCAATGACAATTAACAAGGCACAAGGACAGACGTTGAATAGTGTTGGGATGTTTCTAAGACAACCGTGTTTCTCTCATGGTCAGTTGTATGTTGCATTATTAAGGGCTCGACATTCTTCAAAGGTAAAAGTGATGCTTCAATATTTTAATGAGAAAGTACTATCTGGTGTCGTACAAAAGATTGTTTCTTTCGAGGTATTTCGACGTGTAGGAGTCAGAGTTTGAAATATGTGATGCTTTTGTACGCCTTTTTGTAGCGGATTGTGTCGTCGTGTTATATGTGATGCAACGTAATTACAATGCATTGAATATGATACATGCATGTTCAAATTTCATGCATATGTTTAGCGTTGTTCTGTATTGCCACTAAAGAAGAAATACCATTGTTGTTTTGTTGTTAAGGATAAAATATGTTGTGTGTTTTATATACTTTGGAGGTATCGTGATTTATATTAAATACAAAATATCAAGCATTAAATTTGAGGTGGTTGTGGTTGAAGTTTTGAATTGGTAGTTGGGGGGTTGTGGCTGGGGTTTCGTTGTACTGTTATTAGATTGAACATTGTATGCAACGTACTAGAAAAAAAGAGTGTAAGATAATTTTATGAACAATAGCCTATGGTGAGGCTCGAATAGGATAAACAACCTGAGGCTCCTGTCGAATTTTCTTGACATATCWCATAAAGAATTAAGAKAAACCCATGGTAACCATTCTAGCCCATGATGTTGAAATAAACGAATATACTATGCACCTTATATGATTACATTACAATATTATAATACGAGGAATAACATACGGGTACGTATTTCTTCAACTGTTGAAATTTACAAAAACATTTACCAGTTTAAAAAGTTAAAAAATGTTATTTTCCAAAAGCATATAAATATATTAAATAGTTTGCTCTAGCAATGTGTTAGGAAGAGAGACATGTTACAACTGCAGGTACAAATTGAAGGCATATGGCTTCCTAATGGTTGTGAAATTTGAGTGCTATCATTGGAGATGTTGTAGGGATTTTAATTAGTTGTTGCATCAATCTATTTTTTGAATCATGGTTAATATTACGGCAACACACTACAAGTCCTTAAGAACTTCTGAAACAGCAAGAAGGTGTTGAATAAGATTCATCTGTGCTTGTGTTCCTGAAACATTCCTTAGTGCAAGGCTTGAGAGGCCAGTCAGTACATAGTCTTTGGGAAGCCTTTCAATATAATTAATTGTAGAACCTACTGCATCAAACTGGATAATATATAAWGACATGTGAGGGTAAAGAAGTGTGTGTATATACACAGACATATTTATTGTCATGTATAATTTTACATACTTCCTCTGTATAAAAAAAACGTGTTACACTTTCATAATATTTCTAAAAGCAAAAGGCAGTATAGAATTGTATTTAAAACAATTCAACAATAAAAGTGTGTTAAGTAGAATATATATTAACCAATGATTAGCATACATTATTGAATTTGATTATAGATAAGAGTGTTGATATTTTCTTTGTGTTATATAATATTAAGATATAATAGTATGTGAATGTCCATTATATCCTTTAGTAATGTTCTGGAATATTCTGGATTGTATTAGGGTTAATTGTTCTTCAAGAAACTCTATCTCCCCACTTGTATATATATATATATTGTATTCCCCCATCATCTAATTATATACACTATTATTCTCTCCATATTTTCTCTCTTTCTCCTTTATTTTATAACGCGTTATCAGCACGATTTTATATATCTAAGTATTAAACTGCAAAATTTTATATGGATCGATACTCTCACGAAATCAACAAAAGGTACGTATATTATATCTCTCTCTCTCTCTCTCTCTCTCTATATATATATATATATATACAAGTATTAAACTACAAAATTTTATGTGGAACAATGCAAAATTTTATGTCAAATTCATATAGTACGACTTGATTGATAATACTAATATTACACTACACAAACTCATGATTGATGATGAGTTTTTATGTGATGTTTAAATATATGTTATTAAGGGCTGCACTATTTCAGTTTTACAATTCCAATTTAAGTTCGATTTAAGTCATACATGATTACAATATTAAGTACAGAGTATATTATAATATTTTACTATATACTTTGTATTTAATTTGTTGCTTTTAATTTGATATTGAGTAAGTATATAGCGTCTTCATGGGATCATATGAATGAAATAAGATTTTGGTCGTGTATATAAATATAATTAAATCTAAGAATTGATCGGATCAAAGACTATTTAAATAAATAAATCTGTAATTTGATCTGCCTACGTTTACTGTGTTACTTATATTGTATCAATATTTATCGTACGTATAATATTACATATTCAATATGTCAAAATCTTTTGATTGTATGATTTTGACTAAATTGGAAAAACGAAGGTATTTGATTATGAATGCATTTATGATTTATTGTGTTTTGGTTGAAGCATGAAGCATCTATATATGTTTTCCTTTGAGTCATGAAAAATTAGGATCATATATGTATTGATGGGCTAGCTAGTGACTAGGTTCAATTGAGATAATTGTTGCAATTTGCATTGTCATTTACTCATCTATTCAAGTGTTTAAAATTCTAATTTTGGAGTGCATAATTGCATGATATTGAATTATTGATCAATTGAATGGAGCATAAGAATACATGTCGATATTAGTGTTTTTAAATCTTTTAATATATTATCTCATATAATTTCATAATGKTCTGATAAATATAGTTCAATGACTTATATTTTGTATAACACAAAAATCAATAATAGTAGTAGTACCAAAACAAGATAAAACACTTCTTGGCATTTTTTTAATGGCCAGTTCAACTTATCTCTTCTAGCTAGACTTGTAAATAATTTTGCATTTAACAAACAAAATGCATACAATATTGTGCTAAGTACGTTTTATGAATCATATTATGATTTTCATGGTATTTGTAATTTTATCATTGATTTTATCAATTTATATTTTTGGGATCATTTTGATAAAAATATAAAATATAATCTATGATCCTTATTTTTTTTACGTAAAGTAGATCTGATGTGGCATGGAAAATCCTTGTCCACGTGTCCTTCAAATAGTGGGTCGAACTGATCCACGTGGCAAACGCCACAGATTAAATTAATCCGAACCAAACGGGACGGAGAATCGACGTTTTTACACTGAAATGGTAGTAAGGAACGCTCGGAAGCATGGATGAATGACAAGTGTCACTCATCCAAGTGATGCTTTGGTTTTTGAGGAATTGCCTATAAATACCCCGAAAAACCAAAGAAGACAGACACTTTTCCATAGCATTTATTGCATATCTCCTAACCACTTGAGGGCATCTCTCACTACTTTCTCTCTCTAGCTTGACACTTTTAATTCCCTAAACTCCATACTTACTTAAGCATCGGAGGGGAGATAATCCAAATAGGATTATTCTCTTTTGTGCATGTGTCAGGCAAGCCTTGTGAGCCAGGAGAAGAAGCAAGCATCTACTAGCCAAGAGATTGGAGATTGCCTGGAGACGTTCAACGTGCAATAGAAGGTCAGCTCTCCCGAGGTAGCATTGAAGGGAAGCCTCCACCYCTCTCTCAACCCAGAAGATAGGGAAATATTGTAGCCAGGACACGTCACCCCCAAATTATTACAACATTTGGCGCTATCTGTGGGGAGGCAATCAGAAATGGTTTCAGGAAATGACCATACAACACGAAGGACGATCACACCTCCATCTTCAAAGAAGGAGAGTAACCCCAACGGCGAGACGAATGCCGATTACTCCACTTTCCAAGTTGGCCTGGAGGACAACACTGACCTGTCGCTTCAGGACTCGGATAGTAGGTACGTTTCACATGAAACTCTCAAGGATGAAATTTCCAAGGGAGTAGATGAAATATGGTCTCGTTTCTCCGAGCAGGACGAGTTAAAGAGTAGACTTGACGCTCTCTAAGTGGAGAATGTCRGCTTGAAAGCCTTGTAGGCAGGCAAGTCTAAGGTGACTAGCAGTGAAGCTCCTGCCAAGTCCCAAGCTGTGGAGTACAACACTCCCATCATTCCCAAGCTCCGGACCATCACGGTCAAAAATCCAACGCCGAAAGGCAAGTTTGTTTCCASTMAACACATTCCTCTAGAACGAGAAAAAGGCCAGGCTAGGAGGTACCGTAGCACTCCCAAGCCTGCCAACACAGCAACAGCCACCAAGGCAACCTRTGCCAAGGGTGGCRCGCATGTATAGGTTTGAGGAAGCCTATGTAGAGGATGACGTCTCTTCTCGCGAGGAGCCAGAAGACGTCAGGACACTTATTGAGAAGAGGAAGCAAGACCGTGAAGCTTCCTCCATGGATGCCCGAAAGATCATCGAGATCAAGAGGGAACGGAACCAAGATGCCAGGCTGATCCTGGACAAGAAGAGAACTGAGAGGCTTAAGCAAGCCGCTCGGTATGATGAAGCACATTCTCTGACTGGTTCCACGCTAGTGTGTACGGACCCTTCTCATCGTTCATTTAGAACACATGGTCCAACTCAAAGCACATCTGGCCAGGCCACTCCTGTATCGCATCGGCATGAGCTTGAGGTTAGGTCCCACTAACGTGGGGGGTATCACCAAAGCGATGCTCACCCGGATAGGGGTCATGGTCAAACATCCCATGGGGTGACTAGGGGAATGCAAGCGCTTTCCCTAACTGACAAGAACCCCTTCTCTCCTTCTATCCTCATGGCTACGCAATCCCAGAAGATCAAGTTCCCATCTATTGATGCCTATGATGGAACTACCGACCCTGATGATCATTTGGCGATGTACAAGTGTAGGACGTGGGCCGCGCCCTCGCGTATAGCGGGCGCGCGGCTTGGTACTACATCGAGGTGCTTTGCGTGGGCTTGAGCCACGGAACCCGCACGTGAGTGCGTTAGGGTTAGTGTTGTGGTAAGGGGAGGCCGCCACGGTGCCTATAAAGGTTATTCACGACGCCCGGAACGTTGGTGCCAAATTAATGCCCCGGTTCTGATCCAGTAACCAGTTGTGGGTTGGGGGACATGGTAACGAATCAGATCTGAACCCAATTCCCGCCATGTAGGGCCTCTATCGGTCTCTTGCAATTCCATTCATACGATTATTGAATGCACATAACTTACATTTTAGCACCTTAGAAGCGTACTAACCTAAAGATTACTATAAAGTGTGTTTCTATTATGCACAAGAGACTACTAACTGAAATTGTGACCACTTTGCATTATCAAGTTAAACGGTGCCTAAAGCCGGTTGTCCATAGTTAATCTTGATTTAAAGTGATCACATAATTTCCGGTCTTTTTATTAGCAAAATATATACAATGATACAACAATGACAATGCGAAGTATATGAACTTCAAAATAATATATCAAACCAATCTTACCTCTAAATCTGCAAACAAAACAAAGGTTAGTTCGTAATAGAAAAGAGCGAAACGATCTTCCGCCTTGAATCGCTATATAAAGACAAACAAAACAAATGTTAGTTTATAATAAAAACGAGCGAAATGAATCTTCTGCCTTGAATCGCTATAAAGGATAAGAAATCGTTAGTATTGACAAGTGATAATAATAATGAAAATGAAATAAAAAGAATGAAAACAATGAAAAACGTTAAAAAAGTTAATGACAATTCCTACATATTTACATGGAACAATTAAATAGTGAGTTTCTACATGTTTGTTAATTAGATCGAAACTCGTAATTAGTTTATTAATTAGATTGAAAAAGGAGTATGTTTAATGGCGATAATCTCAGAAATAAACCTTTGCTTGTTTGAATCGAAACAGATCGATGCTTTGAGCTCAAGAACGAATGTGTTTAGAGTGTTTGAGAGAGTGAGAGAGAGAATACGCAGAGTAGGACATAGAGAGAGAGAATAGAGCGTGTCTTGAAATCGTGTGTCTGTCGGAATGAGCAAGGCAGGCACGTATTATAGGTCACGAGGGGAAAAAACGAGGGAAAAAACCCTGCGTATATTCGCAAAGAGTGCGTATATACGCAGGTGCCTGCGTATATACGCAGGTAGCTGCGTATATACGCAGAGGGGCCTGCGTATATACGCAGGCCTCTGCATATATACGCAAGCCTCTGCGTATGATATTTTTTCAAACTCGAAATATTTTGATTTCCTCCGATTTTATTTCGTGATTGCCTTGATTCGACGCACCTAGAACCCTTTGCTCTCCAAGCAAGGAGTTCTAGAGTGTTCTAGAAGGTTCCACGTATTTCCGGAGTATTTTTTGTGTATTTTGTATTTTTTTTGTATTTTTTGCGTATAAAAAACTTATAAAAATCATAGAAAATGTAGGAAAAATCAGAAAATAATCTAAAAATACTGGTGAGCTGAGAAAAATGTGGAAGAGTGTGATGAAAAGTGGAAATTATGGAGATACAACTATAAATTATTTTTAAAAATCCTAAAAATAGAAAAGAAACCTAAAAATAGAAAATAATTAAAATAAATAAAGAAAATGTTTTTGCCCCTTCTTATTTGTCCTTTGCTAATAGTTCCTAGTATGACCCCACGTATTTCACTTTTGTGAGTTCAAAGCATCTTTTCTAAGTCGAAAACAATCGCGGAGACGCGGTACATTTCATCACTGATTACTCTTTTGGGGAGACATTTTTTAGGTGTTCTACATAAGCCCCCTTTGACTGAGTCTGGAGAGACGTAGTCTCGTAAGACGAAAGTCAGAGAGTATTCGATTCGGCGGAGAGCAACTCAAGACCTTCTGCGACCTAAGTTACCCTTTTCGCCGGTACTGCTGCAAAACAAAGGTTAGTTTTACCTGTAGCCGTGTCCGTGCGTGGTTATGCCTTGGAAGCGCCTGGATCCTCGGGTGGTTTTCCTCTCCCTCGGTGACCTTTGGCTTTTCAGGAGAAAATGATGCAGATGCCTTCCTACGGCTGGACTTGGCTTTCGGGAAGAAGTAATGTATGTTCGTTGGAAGCGCTCGTTCTTCGGAAAGTTCCCTACGGCTGACCTTGGCTTTTCAGGGAGAGTTGGTGATATAATGCTTCCTACGGCTGACCTTGGCTTTTCGGGAAGAATGTTTGCGTATAGCAACAGGTCGCGTATAGGATGAATGCCGTATAGGCGTGAGGAAATGTCATGTGTGTATGCGGAATTTCTGGTGCGGGAGAAAATTCCAAAACGACAAGATGTATTTGCTTGAGATTTTCTGTAGCGGGAGAAATCATAAGACCGAAAGATGGTTGTCGCTGGATTTCTGTAGCGGGAGAAATCGTAGACTCGAAGATGGTTTTGCTGGATTTCTGTGCGGGAGAAATCGTGACGCCGAAGGATGCTTGTGGAATTTCTAGAGCCCAAGATGATGTGTGAAGTAGCCCCCGAGTTTTCTTTGTTGGCTTTGCAAATGACACTTGCTACGACCATTTGTGCTCGGTACAGCTTTGAAATTTTGTTTCCAAAGCTAAGTTCACGTGATGCTCTCGCTTATGTATGTGAGTTTCACTAACAAAGCCTTAGAACTTTATTCTAGAGCGTTTGTGTAATGTATGCTTTATGGGCTAGCCTTCCACAATGTCTTCTGAGTCGCATAACGGGACTACCGTGATCATGAGACGCTGTCGGAGCCGGAGGTGCACAAGGACACTTAGACTAACTTAGCCTTGAACTACGGGTTGTATGATAATGCAGCTTATGTATGCGACTTATGTATGAATGTTATGAATGCATGTGTTTGCATACTATGAGACTTATGCATGAATGCATGTATGTGTTTTGTATGTATGTATGTATTGTGTGTGTATGCATTATGATGTAGTTTGTGTTTATGCATGTGATCTCTAGTAGCTTGGAGGTTACCGACTTCCTCCCGGAAAAAAAAACAAAAAAATGAAATCCTACGATGCTTTGAGTCGTAGTGAAAGCAACGATGCCCATTAGCCGAATACAACAACTCATCCCCCGATCTTGCAAATACGGCTGAAAGTAGCAAAAAATTACCCAAATTGAGTGAAATCCATTCGAAGTTGCAAATGTGGCGTAGTATGGAGCGTATATACGCTACAGAGGAGCGTATATACGCTGCCTCGTGCTGCGTATATACGCTCCTAGGTAGCGTATATACGCTGTAGGTTATCTCACTTTCCAGAAAGATTGTTAGGACAGTCCAGCACGTGCAATGCCTGCATATATCGCTGCTTGGTCGTATATACGCTCTGTATCAGCGTATATACGCTCATTTCTGCGTATATAGCTCAGGCTTAGGGGTTTTTGGCTCAGTTTTGCAGTGCATTATAAATGCAGACGTAGTTTTTGGGACTTTGCACCTCGAAAACCGTACTCCTGTCTGTTTTACTTCAAACCTTAAACACTTATTTTCTCTAAGTCTCTTTAGGCATGGCTCGCAAGGTTGATTTCGCTCTAGACTCATGGATACGTGATCTCTCCAACACGGTCAAAGGCACATTCGTGACCATCATTGGCAGCGTTTTTCGATGTTCAGGTTGTGAAAATTGATATTGCTTTTTTACTTGCTGCAATAAAATTTTGGAATCCTCGTACTCATTCGTTTGCTTTAACAATAATGAAATCACACTGATTGCCCTGAAGAAATTAATGCCATTATTGGTTGGCCTATAGATCACTCCTTGCGCCCCTGACTTATCGGAGTTTCTTTTTATCAATTTTTCGAAAATTTCATGGGACTTGAGAAACGCAACGTTTCTGACATTGTATTTGGCCACGAAGTCGATTTATTGAGATTAATTGACCACTTTGAGACCAATGGGTGAATTAGTGATGCACATAGGAGAAGAGCCCTTATTTTTTGCTATTTTGTCATTATATCTTCCCTCAAAAGTCGGAAAATTTGGCCTTGCCTCCGTTATCTCTGTTGTTGAAACAATACGAGGTTGGTCATTCACCTCCTTACTTTGTTGCGGGGAGATGTTCGTTTGCATTGGATGACTTGGAAAGATATTCACATGCTCCTATGGACTTGTTGCTCTCATATTTGCAGGTATATATTACATTCTTAAATTGTTAATTAATAGTAGTAATTCCTGTATTTCTAGTGTTCACGTAAATATTCATTTTCTTGACAGATATGGTTGATGGAACGCTTATCTTTGATTACGTCCTCTGCGAACATGGAATCGTATAACACTAAAAGCTACTGTACTCGCAAGGTCGTACTTGTCACGTTTCTGAAGACAGTTGGGTAGATACTTTGCGAGGTGAGAGAGAGCTTGTGATCAGGTGGGTTGTTCCATGGTTGCGTATTCAGAGAATGATGACATAGGGATGACGAGGAGTCTTGACTATTAGTGGTCTGCGGGCGTTGACTTTCTATTTTCCTGTCGTTCTAATGTGCGTCAGTATGTGGCAGGAACAAGTCATCCCAGATCGTGTATACTCGCAGGCCAAATCAACTCCATTGTTAAGCGTTCCTTGAAGAGAGTGGGTGGACTTTGGGTAGCGCCGTCTAAAGCTGAGGTATTGGGATCTTGGATGACGTGATGGCGATGATAACTTGCGCGTTTTTCTAACAAGAATGGATGACTGAACCAATTGCGACGCCCGTGCTGACAGTAGGGCTGCGGAGAGGAACGAATTTAAGAAGAAGAACGACCTTTGGAGGTTGAAGATGCCTTTGTTCCTAATCTAACGTTCGGAGAAACTACTTGCTTGCTCAGTCAAGTGACAGACTTGGACACGGACTGACCTGTTTGGAGTCGACTAGGCCACTGAATGAGAGAAGTCAAGGAAATCCAAGACCCATGCTCAAGAAAAGACTATGCCCAAGAGAAGGAAGTTGAGGAGACTTATGATAAGGAAGCGAGTGCAAGTGAGGTGGATAAGGAAGAAGTGAGATGGACAAGGAAAGCAGATGTGGTCAAAAGAGAAGAAAGATTGACTGCTTTATTTCTTTAGCTTTTATTTGCAGGCCTGCGTGCCATATTTTATTTTATTAGCACTATGTGATATGAACTCAATAAATTTTTAACAAAAACAACGCTTTATTTGCTTTACATATTAACATTGTTTGTTGTTTTTTCTAGCTTTTTGAATTACATGAGCAAAGGGAATGGGGGGAGTATTATTAATGGGGCCACGACTCCAAAAGAAGTTGCCTACGTATCAATGTGGAATCAGGCCTCTCGTGTTCATTGGTTGAGGTGAAAGGTAGGTTCAAGGCTTTTGTGGAGTTAAATGTAATATTTCTTTAATTGGTCATGTTGATAAGCGTTGCAACACATCGCCATTCATATCTATCAACCTCAGGCCCTCCAGATAATATGTTCTTGACTATGTAGGGACCTGCCAATTTGGACGGAACTTGCCACGAGGGTCTAAACATTTTTCCTCAATGCCTTAACACCAAGTCACCTTCCTTGATGTTAGGAGGCTTAACACTTTGTTGAATATGCCTCGTGATCCTTTGTTGATAGATTTGCACATTGTTTAAGGCGGCGAGGCGCTCCCCATCCAAAGGTGTGGTTCATCATATCTAGAAACGGACCACTCGGCCTC
>SNQN01002001.1:63807-81613 GCA_008642245.1 Bassia scoparia | reverse complement strand
AGAAGTTAGAGAGATAAGTTCTATACTTGCTTAAGTATGAATTTGTGCTCTCAATATATGAAAAAGTGTGTGGAAAATGGTGCCTCTCATGGGGTATTTATAGGCTTTTGCCTTACCTCTTGAGGGCTCGGATGTGTGACACTTGTCACCATCCTATGCATCGTTTTATCGGTTTGCTTGGTTGATCTGTTTCRTTTACGGTATTTAATCGGTTCTCGGTCGATTGCAGACAGATCATCTGCCACTCAACTCATGACACGTGTCACGTAGTTCTGTGTCATGTTGGATTTCTACGACCWCGCAAGACGCGACACGTGGCTTCACGTGCCACATCAGTAGAAAGACCCAAAAATTCTCTCATAAAGAGATAAAATGGAGAATTATTCATAAACAAATAAGCAAAAATAAAGCAGTAGAAAGATAAATTGGGACTTACCACCGTCAAAGAGATGATGGTAGCCCCCTCGACTAAAGAATTATTTAGGATTTAAAGAGAGATTTTAGAGAGAGAATTATGGAGAGAATTAAATTGATTTTAATAATCCGTACTTTTAGTTGTCCGCTCATAATAATATCTATTCAAAATATTCTCATAATAATCCCAACTTGTACCCCATCTTCTCATAATGATCCATGTTAGAAATAACGAGAAAACAATAGGTAATAATTGATAATTAACAATTTAACACCACCACCAAACCCGATCATATACCACCGCAATTACGATCAAACACGTTAATCATCAATTATTATCTATTTTTACAAGTTATTTCTAATATGGGATCACTATGATAAAATGGGGCTACAAATTGGGATTATTATGAGAATATTTTGAATAGGGATTATTACAAGCGGGCGACTAAAAGTAGGGATTATTAGAATCAAATTTTCCTATTTTTTTTTACATGAGAATCAAGTAATTTTAATCTTAACCAAATGCTTAAATGCAGGAACCATTACATTTTTATTTCAATTATGAATAAAGAAAAATCATTAAATGTCCCCACAATCAATAAAGATAGGTAAAAAAAAATAAAAATACAATTACTATGTTTCAGGATGAATAAATGTTACAGAAATGGAAAATAAGATTAATTACATCCAAACAATTATGCTTTGTTTGGAATTGAGCATTTAACTTGTTTGGGTCCCTTAAAAAAAAAAACTTGTTTAGGTAGTCCAAGACTCCAAAGCCTATATTATACAAACCCCCTACATTGCAAGATACAACCCCCCATTCATTGCTTTTATTAATTGTCAAATATTTATATCTATCTAATTTTATTTAATTAATGATTTTTTATTTTTTAAAAAATCATGCGTGAGAGATAATAGGGGGAGGGGAATAAATCATGTGCCACATAAGCTAGGGGGAGGAGGGTTGTATTTTGCTAGGTAGGGGAGAATTGTAACTAATAATTTACGTCAAGACTCCAAGCATTTAGATTTGGATTTGGCTCAAATCCAGCCCACTAAAAAAATAGGTCATTTTATTGGATTTCAAATTCTATCTAATATCTTATCATTCCAAATTCATTATTTCATCCAAGTACCTTCTCTCTCCTTTACTACTCATCCACCCTCCTTTATTCTCTCTCCTTTACTATTGTCGGCGATTTCGATCTCACTCCTCCATACTCGTCATCGTCGTTTCGATCTCCCACCTTCATCGCTTGTTGCCGCCGCCATTCACTATCGTCGTTCTCTCTCATCTAGCGCCGCCATTCTTTCTCCTCTGTTGTTGTCGTTCTCTTTCCTCTGTTGTTGTTGTTATCTCTCCAATGTTGTCGTCGTCATCGAATTGTCGTCTTCGTCGTCGTCGCATTGTCGTCGCCTTCACTATTTTAATTCACTCTTCTCCCCCAACATTCGAAGCAAGCTCAATTTCACGATCAATTTGCTACAAAAACCAAAACTCACTGTTTACTATTATTTTGGTCGTCATTTTTTAGCAATTTTTTTTTGTTTCTTGATTATTTTATATAATTATTCTTGATTTTATTGTTGAATTTGGCATATTGGCTTCATTTTTTATTTCTATAATTTTTGATTTTGTGTTTGTGAAATTATTTTTGTTATGTATGTAAATATTGTTTACTCTGTATTTGATGAAAAATAATATGGATGCCTAATTAAAATTTTATATTTTACATTGATTTGAAACAAGAGAAAATTCTTTGTATTTTTCCAAACAGTTACATGAATTTGAAATTCTGGATTTAAATTCGTTGTATTCCCAAACAATGGATTTGGAATTGAATTTTAGAATAGATAAATGGAAATGAATAATGCCACCTTTTGGTGATCTGCTCAAAATAATCTCACCTTTGAGTAATTTCAAAATAATCCCAACTTTATACTTTATCTTCTCAAAATAGACCTATTTACCTACAACCTATTGTATAGGTTAAGTTATTTTTTTCTTTCATTTTTAACCCCTCTTACTCTTTTCTCTCTATCCTCTCTCACTCCTTTCTATTTGCTCCACTTATCAGTTTTCACTGCAACACTTACCAGAAACAACCCAACACCTACGAACGTATCGCCAACATCTCACAAACCACACTCTCACCATCGCTTCGACCACCAGATATCCACCAACATTATTGTTGCAATAATAACTATACCCTCACCATCACCACACGTACTGCACCCACCTACCATCATTATTGTTGCACTAATTAACCACAAAAGCACACACTAATTTATTAGCAAAACCACCAACACTGCCTCGCCGATCACCTCTTTCTCATCTCATCCCATTCACCTCTTTTGAACACCCACTTAACGTTGCGTTATTAATGGTGTCGGGTGGCCTGGGGTTTAGGAAGTGCAGAGGGATTGGTGTTGGTGTTGTGTGTGGCCGTGTGCGCACTAGTGGATCGTTGGTGATTTAGGTGGTGGTGGTTCAACGGATTGTGCGCATGGTTTGGGTGGTGGTTCGGTGGTTTGGGTGTGTGGTTTCGATGGGTCGGCGGTGTGTGATGGTGCTTGTGGTTTAGTTAGGGGTGATGTTGGAGTTTTTTTATATATATTTTTAATTCTTAATTAAGTTGTATTAAAAATGATTTTTCGTTAATTAAGCTAAGTCAACTCAGTTAAACATGGTCAAACCAGTTAATTGTAATATTTACCTCTTTTTACAGGTTAATGTTGCAATAGGTCTATTTTGAGAAGATAGAGTATAAAAGTGGAATTATTTTAAAATTACTTGAAGTTGGGATTATTTTGAGCACACCACCAAAAGGTGAGATTATTTATTTCCATTTCTCCTTTGATTTTTTTTCTAAGAGAATCACAAAGGAGGGATGAGAATCAATTCTTAGATTTGTGAAATCGAAAGGGAAGTTTTAATCATTAGAGCCGAGATTTGTCAAAGTTTGTGAGAGAAATAATACCCCATATCCAAAATGTCGAGAATATTTTTTTTTTGGTAAGTAAATGCCGAGAATATTTATTTAGTCAATTTGTTGACAATCTCGGTTAAATCAATAAATAATAATGAAATAATTAATAAAACTTGTTTGTATATTTGATTTAAAAAATATCCGTTCATTTTTAATTAAAAGATCAATTATAATCTTATAAATGTTCTTCTAAGATCGAATTAAGATATATTTTCAATAACTATTTTTTAATCTTAAACGAATGAAATACAAAATTATTCTAACCAAACCTATTTATATAATACAGATTGAAAATTTGTTTGAACTCAATATTGAATATAAGTAGAAACTTTGACAAAATTTTAATCGAGTTTGGATCGGCCAAACTTTTCAATCAGGTCACTAATCAAATAGTCAGTCGAATTTTGCTTCATTAGAAAGAGTAATAAAAGAATTATCCATCATAAAAAGTTATCTTAATCAAGCTTGTTTATATTCAGCTCTATTTCGAACATTTGTTCGGACTCAATCCGAAAAAACTTGAAAGAATCTTTGTTCGAGCTTATACACGAGTATATCGAGTCATAGACATTAGTGTTACTAGTCGGTCGAATTTTGCCGGTCAACTCGTTCTATTTAGGTCTAGCCATTGGTTTGTGTCTCACCATCTCTAGTCTTGTGTCATCTAACAAATTCTAGGGCTCCAAAATTTCAATTTTCCCCCAATTCGATTTTATTCCTCTTTTGCACTCAATCTTGCAAATCCAACACCAGAATTAGGGTTTCCACATCAATCGAATCGAAAACATGCCTCAAAGACACTCGAAGAACAACAACGATCTAGCGTTCTTCACCTACGACGAGAAGCGTAAGCTAGGGTACGGTACTCAAAAGGAGAGATTAGGGAAAGACTCCATTAAACCTTTCGACGCTTGCTGTCTTTGCTTGAAGCCTGTGATTGATCCTCTTTGTTGCCCTAAAGGTCACATTTTTTGCAAGGAGTGTATTCTCGAATGCTTGCTTTCTCAGAAGAAGGATATTCAAAGGTCAATTTCTCTTTTCTCCTTTAGTTCTGTGGTATGATCGATTGTTGATTTCTTATGATGAATTAMAAGCTTGTAATTATTTTGTCTGGTAATGGATTTGCGGAATCTGAGTTTAGTTTTGCGAGTTTGTATTTCAATTGTTATGCGAAATTATGGAGTGTGCTGTTAGTCTCAATGAATTTGAGATGATTTTTTTTGAGATGTTGAACTTGATTGTTACTATCGTTAGGGAGTGCATAGGTTCTAGCTTCGACTAATGTTAATTTGCGGAGTGTTATAATTGCAATGAAGTAACTTAGGTTTATGTGGTTTTGATGGAAATTTGAGATGAATTAGGAGATGCTAAACTTAATTGTTACCATTTTTAGGGAGTGTCATATTATTACATTACCATGGTCTGTGTTATAGCTTCGACTGATGCGGAAGCTTGAATGTTTAGCACAATGGTATTAGGAGTGTGGTGGGGTTGAATTCTCTAGAGAAGGAAGTGATTTTATTTTTGTTGGGATTATGAACTCGAATTAGTGACGTTAGATTGCAGTTTGGAGATTGTTTGCCAGCTTATTGACTTTAATGGTGCACGCGTGCTCAGCAATTGCTATGTGGCAGTGAACTTTCCGGTCTTTGTGTTTGATATATTGTTCATTCTGTACTCAGGGTTGGAATTTGTTCTTGTAGATCACAATTTGGACTGGACACTGAGAAATACGTGATATCAATTGGGCTTTATGGTTCTATTAAGGCGTTGAGATGATACCAGTAGTATGATATGATGTAGGTGAAAATTCCTAGTGATATATTTCTGGGTTTGAATTAGTTCTTATAGATCACAATTTGGATTGGACACTGAAATTTCAATGATTTTAGTTGGGCTTTATGGTTTTAGAAGTAGCAAGGCGTTGAGATGACACCAGTAACATGGGTGAAAATTCCTAGGGGTTGGACATAAGTTGAAATCGTAAGAGGCCTCCCAGTCCTCATTGTAGAAAATAGTGAAAATTCTATGTACGAAGTAAAAAAGTTCCCTAGAACAGTTGATTGATTATTGTCTTTTATTTGGTTATTGGATATTGTCTTCAGCACTGTTATGACTATGAGATGACTAAGGGGATTTGTGTATCATGCTCCTTGTTATCATATTTTGCTTGTTAATGTGGTACCGTGATAGTATACAAGCGTTTTCGTGTAACTATTGTTGAGCTGGAGTAAGCTGTATGACACGAATATGTAGAGCTTTTTTGAGACATTGTAGTGTTACACAGATGGTTAAAGGTTACTTTTGCGTGAGAAAAAAGAGTTATTTAGTGGTATAAGTTATTTAATTTGATCACAGGAGCCTCACGCGAATAAAGTGAAAGCAATAATGAATTAATTTAGTAGATTTTTAAATTTCTGTGGGTTGGTGTTGCGTAGGTTTTCTAGATCATAATTTCTGTGAAGACATCGTTATATTGGTAGATATAGGTCAATTGATAGACACCTAGACGTATTACTTTGATCAGATGATGAGGGTGAAGGTTAGAAGATTCACTATGATAAGGAAAAAGTTTCAAATGGAAGGAGAGATTTTTAAAACATGCAATGTTAATTGATAGTGAGAATGAGGACCATTAGTGATTTCAGGATGATAAATTAAGAATGAATGTCCCAGACTTTTAGGTTGAGGTGACTGTATATGCAAGCCAATATGGAGGTGGACAGGTGGTTAGTTTTTGAGATACACTGATTTCATTCCAAACTCCAAGGTAGTTGGTCGAAGCTAGTCTGGATCTTTTTAATCTGGCCATACTACTGTTTCTGTACATCAACTGCCCAGATAATGTTTGACTGCCCTCATGTAATATGGTCTTTCTAAATCATATTTGCTCTTATTTACACCCATCCTTCGGTGAAATTTACTGCTCCTCAGAAGTCACAATCTTATCTAGCACTTGAGGATTTGTCATTTGGTGAAAATTGTTGGTGTTTCCTGTCACGGATCCAATAATGCTGTATCATTTGCTGCTTTATTTACTTGCCTGATCATGGGTATTTGGAAGTATGCCTTATTTTTCTGTTTCTGAAATTGCTGCTGCAATGCTATGATTATGTGTTTCCATAACATTCACAATTCTTTTTTCAAGAAAGAATTATAATTTTTTGATATTGTCACGATTGCTAGGGTTGTAACAGTTATGGAAATCAAGTAGATAGAGTTATATCTCCTGCTTAAGTGGATAAATTAGTATGATTAAATTGCATGTTGTAATGAATCATTTTTAACACTCAAGATACTAGAAATTGGTAGAAGTTTCTATAGGTAGTTTTATTTATAAATAGGGCTAAGTAGTAAGTTTTGAGGCATGTTGAATGCTGAATGTTTTGAGTGAAAACTTTCAGAGAGAGTTGTGAGCCTCTAGAATGCTCACCTTTGGGAGAGATTCAAACCTCTTGAATGCTTGAAAATTATCTTAGTGTGTTAGTGTGTCATTTCATGTTATCATTTATATTATTTATCCTTGTTATTATTCATCATTTCATCCACAAAATCAGCCCTAAATTATCATTATATTACTACTGCACTATATCAGCCATGGCAGTTCATGACACATGTTTGCGATGAAACAAATACTGAGAATTAAACTTATAAATATAGAGTGGCATTTCTTTTACAGCTGTGTTATTTTCACATGAAGGTAATCTGTTCTGAATTTTTTAAGGTTTTTCAATATATTTTGGTCTGGCCTGGTTCTATTATTGATCATCTATTGTTACTAAAAAGGCATTGTCATACCATGTGAGGTCTTGTTAGATTTTTCTTAAGATGTATTTTGTTGTCATCAGTTTTTGTCTACCTTTTGCTTCATAAACAAGAATTACTTGCTATATCGAAGTATCTAATATGTTATGCCACTGATTCTCAATGCAGAAAGTTAGCTGCACATTCTGCTCAGAAGAGGCACGATAAAGAAGAGCTAGAGGACAAATTAATGCTTGAAAAGGCTAGGGAACTTGAGGCATTTGATCAGCAAAATCATGGRGCAGTGCCTCATCACAGTGATAAGAGCTATTCCAGGGACAAGAATGGTTTCCAAGGTGCAAATAGTGTCAAGGCAACCTCTTTTGAAGAAGAAGCCTTGAGAACCATGAAAGCCTTTTGGCTTCCGTCTGCAACTCCAGAAGCACCAGCAAAAGTAGAGGCTCCTTCAACTAGCACAACTTGTCCGGAAGGAGGCGAGAAGCTTAAGCTGAAATCCCTGTTCCCCATTTCATTTACAGAAGAAAATGATGAATACAACAAATCAAAACCTTTTGATAAGAAGCACATTTGTCCTAGCTGCAAGGTTACGCTGACCAATGCAATGTCACTTGTGGCTCTTAGTTCCTGTGGTCATGTGTTCTGTAAGAAATGTGCAGATAAGTTTATGGTTGTGGACAAGGTTTGTCTGGTTTGRGATAAGCCATGTAAAGAGAAACACCTTGTAGGTTTGAAGAAGGGAGGTACCGGATTCGCTGGTCACGATGAGAATTTGGAAGCAACAGATTTCAAGCATTTAGGAAGCGGTTCTGGATTAGGTCTAGTGAGGCCTGCCCAGAAGGTTTAAGCCCGGCTTTCATGTTTATGTACGCAGTTGCAGGAAACATGGCCTCCTGACTGCAGTTCCTGTAATATGGTCTTCTGACAATTTTGTGGTTTTGAGTTGTAATGTGTAAGCTTTCAAGGGTTTTAATTCCTTTAATTTGATGGTAAAGTCTTAAAATATGTTGTTATATACCTTTCTGCTCCAAAATTTTCATGATTCAGATGTCCAAGTCTTACCAACACAATATAATCATTGACATTCCTTACTGCACAATCGCAGGATAAATACGAGTGATCTGTGACAAAGCCACCCTTAAGTTACCTTCGTGAATTCTTTGAATTAGTTCACGAGGAAGGTGTGTACAAATTTCCCATCTTCGATTCTGAATAACACCAAAATTTGCTAACTAGTCGGCTATTTGGTTAGGCTCCAGAAAAAAAACAACGTGAACTTTGTGATGATCCATTTTTATCTTAGTAAGACAACTTGCAGCCCCCCAATCTCCATATGTTCAGCTCCGGTCTTGATACAATATAAATGTCCGACCCAACGTACAAATTGTAGCTTCTTTCCTAGTCTAACTCCAAGCCTTTTGTTGATTAAAGAGCTACTAGAGCGGGGATAAAAATCGGGCTCTCGGAATCTTCTAGAATCGAGAAGAGAGCTTTAATCAATTCAACTATCCCTTACTCCATCGCTCTCACTCCAGTAATCTGTGTAGTATGACTAGTATATTGCCTCTTGGCTATAAGCCTTTAATGGCTGAGTAGCAGCCGAAAATCATTAGAAATAAAAAGATATGAGCACGGGCCTTGATAGAAATATCACGTTGATTGGTCAATCACATGGCTGACTTACATTAAATTAACATAGACTACCATTGAATTATCATAGACAATCTTTAAACTAACATACACGGTCTTTGAATTAACATAGACGCTCAATTAACCCGCGACATTTTCCATAGAAATTGGCCCACCTCAATTTCTTTTTTCACTTTTTTCCTACAACTTTATTTAATGGGACCCCACTTTTATACTACTTTAATAGGTGATTGACCATTATTATCTCACACATGTGATATTTCTATACTTACTCAAATTGCTGCATTTATCATTTCTCGTCATACTTTATTATTTTTAGGAAAATTTGTCCATAAATGCCATTAAAATCTCACTTTTTGCGAAATACTGCCACGATTCCAGAAAATTGTCCATAAATGCCATTACTTTGGGGTTTTTTTGTTGACCACTGCCATAGTCACTATTCCGACATTGACTTGGAATATTCCGACGTTGACTGGCATATTCCGGCGTTTGACTTGTTTTTTTTAGCTAATTACTTCTTTTTTTCCCTATTTGCACCCCACCACCCTCATTCCCCATCATCTCCCTCTCTCCTCCATTATCAACACTCACCTCTTTCTCTCTCCTCCATTGTCTCCTCCATTATCATTCTAAACACCAAGCCCAACCTCATTCCAAACTCAAGAAATCAGACTACATTTCTTGTTTGACATATTCAACAACAATTCCCAAAAAAATTCGAACAAATTCGATAACCCCAAAAGATGTGTATAAGAGACAGGTTTAATCTTAATTATTGCATAAGATTGTATTCTTTTATGATTAGTGAAGTCATATTAGTTGACCTTCTCTTTTATCTTTCTTTCTTTAATATTGCAACTTGGTTGCACGTTTACGTAATCTCATTTCTCATACTCAACAGTCAACACGAACGTTTTCTCTTAAATAGTCGGTATAGTATGTTGTAGAATAGTCCTTGTCCCTTGCTCTTAAGTATGAGTGAATGACTACATCGTCTATTGACATCTTAGTTAATGATATTTTAATTTTCGACATATAATTACTAAATTTTCTGAAGACGCTAATGCACTAGAGGTCTAGAGGTAGACCCTGGTCATGTTAAGGTGACTCACTTAAAAAGTCATTGAGAATTGAGTCTTGATCGACTACGTCTAAAATAATTAAGATAATTCATGTTATCACATTTCGTGCCTAGAACATAACATTACATACTTTTTTTAAAAAAAAATAAATATATTATGCTTATATCAAGTTTCTAAGGAGAAGCATAAATGACTAATAAAACACAACACAACTCAGGCTTTGTGTCATGTCTTATTTATGCTTCTAATTTGTTTTTTTTTTAGTTTTTTGATTGGATTGAGTAAATATGATTACGTGCGAATTGACCTATGTATCTTTGTTTGCCATACTTGTTAGTAGACTAATACTTCCTCCGGTTTTTTAGATGCCTCAGTCAACAAAACACACTTGCCGAGGCACAACTTTGACCGTTAATAACTATAATTATGATTAATGAAAATTATAAAAAACTAGATATTAATATATTATTTAACGAGACGAATCTAACGAGATCCCATTTGACTATATTTTTCATTACGTGTAAAGCACAAAACTTGGTCAAAGTGCCTCCTGTGAATAGTGCAAAAGTCAAACTGGGGCAACTAAAAAAACGGAGGAAGTATATAAGTACAGTACTAGAATTTTGTGCACGAGATGCGTGCATGTGTATATTTTACAATGTATTCAAATCAATATTCAAAAATTCATTAAATTTTTTAAAAGTACCCTAATTAGTGAATACATATTTTATAGTAATTTTTAGCAAATTAAATGACTTAATAAGATGGAAAATAGGTTTTTTTTTTTAAATTCTAAAAAATAATTTGAGCATTAATTAAGAGAGTGGAGGGAAAATAGATATGTCATGACTTATTCAACCGGTAACCAATGAAAATGACCATTAGGAGAAGATTAGGGAGTTAGTTAGGATTATTTAATAATAAACTTAAGTAGGATTATTATGAGAAGATCAGAAAAGTTGGAATTATTCTTTTCAATTTTTCCTAATGAGATTGTTTTATCACACATGATTTTACAGTTGTTAAAAAAAAAGTTACAAAAATAGTAAACTCGGTCACTTATTAACTAAATGAAATTTTTATTCAACTACAATTGCACTATAATGTATATAATCTATATATGTACATACGTGTTCATCATATATACTATGAGTACATAAGATTAAATTAATATATACTCCATACTAAAATATGTAAATAGTATTGATGAGGTCTTGACCTTAATTTACAATAAAAGTATTGTGCACAATATGTTACAAATTTGTGGACAATACCCTTGTGGATCATTCAAAAGGAAAAAATAAATAAAAATATACAAACATACATATATACCCTTATAGTAAAAATAGATTGAGTAGAAAGACAATGAGTTAATGCTAATTAACGTTGACTTTTTGGTCACTAATTGTAATTCTATGAAATTAATCAAAATAAGTTTGATTGATTGATTGATAAATAATGGTTAAATTTCTTTTGTTAAAATATTCAAATTATTTACGCAAATTTGCATGCATTGATTTATGTATTAATGGCTTAAAGTTTTGTTTTAAGATGATGTTTGAATTATTTTTTTTAAATTAATTTCATTAAGGGTAATATTGTAAGTTCATAGGGACACCATTGCTCCCCTTGGCTTATATAATAGAGATAATTACTCCAAGGTAGTTGGTCGAAGCTAGTCTGGATCTTTTTAATCTGGCCATACTACTGTTTCTGTACATCAACTGCCAGATAATGTTTGACTGCCCTCATGTAATATGGTCTTTCTAAATCATATTTGCTCTTATTTACACCCATCTTCGGTGAAATTTACTGCTCCTCAGAAGTCACAATCTTATCTAGCACTTGAGGATTTGTCATTTGGTGAAAATTGTTGGTGTTTCCTGTCACGGATCCAATAATGCTGTATCATTTGCTGCTTATTTACTTGCCTGATCATGGTATTTGGAAGTATGCCTTTTTTCTGTTTCTGAAATTGCTGCTGCAATGCTATGATTATGTGTTTCCATAACATTCACAATTCTTTTTTTCAAGAAAGAATTATAAATTTTTTGATATTGTCACGATTGCTAGGGTTGTAACAGTTATGGAAATCAAGTAGATAGAGTTATATCTCCTGCTTAAGTGATAAATTAGTTGATTAATTGCATGTTGTAATGAATCATTTTTAACACTCAAGATACTAGAAAATTGGTAGAAGTTTCTATAGGTAGTTTTATTATAAATAGGGCTAAGTAGTAAGTTTTGAGGCATGTGAATGCTGAATGTTTGAGTGAAAACTTTCAGAGAGAGTTGTGAGCCTCTAGAATGCTCACCTTTGGGAGAGATTCAAACCTCTTGAATGCTTGAAAATTATCTTAGTGTGTTAGTGTGTCATTTCATGTTATCATTTATATTATTTCCTTGTTATTATTCATCATTTCATCACAAAATCAGCCCTAAATTATCATTATATTACTACTGCACTATATCAGCCATGGCAGTTCATGAACATGTTTGCGATGAAACAATACTGAGAATTAAACTTATAAATTAGAGTGGCATTTCTTTTACAGCTGTGTTATTTCACATGAAGGTAATCTGTTCTGAATTTTTTAAGGTTTTCAATATATTTTGGTCTGGCCTGGTTCTATTATTGATCATCTATTGTTACAAAAAGGCATTGTCATACATGTGAGGTCTTGTTAGATTTTTCTTAAGATGTATTTTGTTGTCATCAGTTTTTGTTACCTTTTGCTTCATAAACAAGAATTACTTGCTATATCGAAGTATCTAATATGTTATGCCACTGATCTCAATGCAGAAAGTTAGCTGCACATTCTGCTCGAAGAGGCACGATAAGAAGAGCTAGAGGACAAATTAATGCTTGAAAAGGCTAGGGACTTGAGGCATTTGATCAGCAAAATCATGGCGCAGTGCCTCATCACAGTGATAAGAGCTATCCAGGGACAAGAATGGTTTCCAAGGTGCAAATAGTGTACAAGGCAACTCTTTGAAGAAGCCTTGAGAACCATGAAACCTTTTGGCTTCCGTCTGCAACTCCAGAAGCACCAGCAAAGTAGAGGTCCTTCAACTAGCACAACTTGTCCGGAAGGAGCGAGAAGCTAAGCTGAAATCCCTGTTCCCCATTTCATTTACAGAAGAAAATGATGAATACAACAAATCAAAACTTTTGATAAGAAGCACATTTGTCCTAGCTGCAAGGTTACGCTGACCAATGCAATGTCACTTGTGGCTCTTAGTTCCTGTGGTCATGTGTTCTGTAAGAAATGTGCAGATAAGTTTATGGTTGTGGAAAGGTTTGTTGGTTTGTGATAAGCCATTAAAGAGAAACACCTTGTAGGTTTGAGAAGGGAGGTACCGGATTCGCTGGTCACGATGAGAATTTGGAAGCAACAGATTTCAAGCATTTAGGAAGCGGTTCTGGATTAGGTCTAGTGAGCCTGCCAGAGGTTTAAGCCGGCTTTCATGTTTATGTACGCAGTTGCAGGAAACATGGCCTCCTGACTGCAGTTCCTGTAATATGGTCTTCTGACAATTTGTGGTTTTGAGTTGTAATGTGTAAGCTTTCAAGGGTTTTAATTCCTTTAATTTGATGGTAAAGTCTTAAAATATGTTGTTTATATACCTTTCTGCTCCAAAATTTTCATGATTCAGATGTCCAAGTCTTACCAACAATATAATCATTGACATTCCTTACTGCACAATCGCAGGATATAGAGTGATCTGTGACAAAGCCACCCTTAAGTTACCTTCGTGAATCTTTGAATTAGTTCACGAGGAGGTGTGTACAAATTTCCCATCTTCGATTCTGATAACACCAAAATTTGCTAACTAGTCGGCTATTTGGTTAGGCTCCAGAAAAAAACAACGTGAACTTTGTGTATGATCCATTTTTATCTTAGTAAGCAACTTGCAGCCCCCAATCTCCATATGTTCAGCTCCGTCTTGATACAATATAAATGTCCGACCCAACGCACAAATTGTAGCTTCTTTCCTAGTCTAACTCCAAGTTTTGTTGATTAAAGAGCTACTAGAGCGGGGATAAAAATCGGGCTTTCGGAATCTTCTAGAATGAGAAGAGAGCAATCAATTGAACTATCCTTACTCATCGCTCTCACCCAGTAATCTGTGTAGTATGACTAGTATATTGCCTCTTGCTATAAGCCTTTAATGGCTGAGTAGCAGCGAAAATCATTAGAAATAAAAGATATGAGCACGGGCCTTGATAGAATATCACGTTGATTGGTCAATCACTGGCTGATTACATTAAATTAACATAGACTACATTGAATTATATAGACAATCTTTAAACTAACATACCGGTCTTTGAATAACATAGACTCATTAACCCGCGCATTTTCCATAGAAATTGGCCCACCTCAATTTCTTTTTTCACTTTTTCCTACAACTTTATTTAATGGGACCCCACTTTTATACTACTTTAATAGGTGATTGACCATTATTATCTCACACATGTGATATTTCTATACTTACTCAAATATGCTGCATTTATCATTTCTCGTCATACTTTATTATTTTTAAGGAAAATTTGTCCATAAATGCCATTAAAATCTACTTTTTGCGAAATACTGCCACGATTCAGAAATTGTCCATAAATGCCATTACTTTGGGGTTTTTTGTTGACCACTGCCATAGTCACTATTCCGACATTGACTTGGAATATTCCGACGTTGACTGGCATATTCCGGCGTTTGACTTGTTTTTTTTAGCTAATTACTTCTTTTTTTCCCTATTTGCACCCACCACCTCATTCCCCATCATCTCCTCTCTCCTCCATTTCAACACCACCTCTTTCTCTTCCTCATTGCTCCTCCATTATCATTCTAAACACCAAGCCCAACCTCATTCCAAACTCAAGAAATCAGACTAATTTCTTGTTTGACATATTAACAACAATTCCCAAAAAAATTCGAACAAATTCGATAACCCAAAAAAATCAACATTCTACAACAATTTGACACCCCAAAATTCAACAACAATTCGACAATTTGACAACAATCGACTACTCGCAGCCATTCACAAACCCCTTATCCGCGAGCAAGCCCCAATTCACAAACCCCATTCGCGAGCAAGCCAATTCACAAACCCTAATTCGCGAGCAAGCCCCAATTCACGAGCAATTAGGTTGCCATTTCTCTTGGAATTCACGACTTTGTCTAATTTAAGTCGTCGAATCAGACGAGTTTGTGAGTTGTGGTGTCTATGCCTTTGCAGTGGCCTCCGTGGTGTCGCAAATTAAAATAGGTGGGGTTGCAGGTGGATGAAAATTTGGGGGGGGGGGTGGTATGAGGGAGGGAGCGAGCGAGATGAGGGGACGAGTTGTAGGAGGGAGTAGCGAAGTAGGACGGTGGTGGTTGCAGGAGAGAGGAGCGAATGTCATGGAGGGTGCAATGGTGATGGAGGTGTGGTTGAGGGAGTATCAATGAAGAAGAAGAGTGGAGGGGCTTCAATGGGAGTGGAAAATAGGGGGGAAAAGAAGAAGAAAAGCAAAAAAGGAATCACGTGAGCAGCACGTGTTCGTTTGGCCGGAAAGTTGCGGGTCAACGCCGGATGCAGTGGTCAACAAAAAATGAGTTCTTTAATGGCAGTTTTTCGCAAAAAAACACTTTTTATGATATTTATGGACATTTTCTAGAATCGTGGGCAGTATTTCGCAAAAAGTGAGATTTTAATGGCATTTATGGACAAATTTTCCTTATTTTTATGTCATATTGGTAAAAAAAAATTACACCGACACACTCTAGTATGTGAAAAGAAAACAAAAAGTGGGAACACTTCGGGACAACTTGGCGAGTTGGCGGCTTGATCTGAGATAGGGCCCACAAGCAAATTGATCCACACGTGTGACAAATTGATGTTTTAGTTCTCCATCTCTTAATTACGCATGTGCTAATTGTCTAAGATTGCCGTCCCTCCTTTTGTTTAACACCCAAACGAGTATTACATGTGCAAATTATACGGAGTAGTCAAAACGTGATGTTTTACGATGTGTTGTTTAATCTTAATTATTGCATAAGATTGTATTCTTTTATGATTAGTGAAGTCATATTAGTGACCTTCTCTTTTATCTTTCTTTCTTTAATATTGCAACTTGGTTGCCGTTTACGTAATCTCATTTCTCATACTCAACAGTCAACACGAACGTTTTCTCTTAAATAGTCGGTATAGTATGTTGTAGAATAGTCCTTGTCCCTTGCTCTTAAGTATGAGTGAATGACTACATCGTCTATTGACATCTTAGTTAATGATATTTTAATTTTCGACATTATAATTACTAAATTTTCTGAAGACGCTAATGCACTAGAGGTCTAGAGGTAGACCCTGGTCATGTTAAGGTGACTCACTTAAAAGTCATTGAGAATTGAGTCTTGATCGACTACGTCTAAAATAATTAAGATAATTCATGTTATCACATTTCGTGCCTAGAACATACATTACATACTTTTTAAAAAAAATAAATATATTATGCTTATAACAGTTCTAAGGAGAAGCATAAATGACTAATAAAACACAACACACTCAGGCTTTGTGTCATGTCTTATTTATGCTTCTAATTGTTTTTTTTTTAGTTTTTTGATTGGATTGAGTAAATATGATTACGTGCGAATTGACCTATGTATCTTTGTTTGCCATACTTGTTAGTAGACTAATACTTCCTCCGGTTTTTTGATGCCTCAGTCAACAAAACACACTTGCCGAGGCACAACTTTGACCGTTAATAACTATATTATGATTAATGAAAATTATAAAAACTAGATATTAATATATATTTAACGAGACGAATCTAACGAGATCCCATTTGACTATATTTTTCATTACGTGTAAAGACAAAACTTGGTCAAAGTGCCTCCTGTGAATAGTGCAAAAGTCAAACTGGGGCAACTAAAAAAACGGAGGAAGTATATAAGTACAGTACTAGAATTTTGGTGCACGAGATGCGTGCATGTGTAATATTACAATGTATTCAAATCAATATTCAATATTCATTAAATTTTTAAAAGTACCCTAATTAGTGAATACATATTTTATAGTAATTTTAAGCAAATTAAATGACTTAATAAGATGGAAAATAGTTTTTTTTTTTAATTCTAAAAATAATTTGAGCATTAATTAAGAGAGTGGAGGGAAATAGATAGTCATGCTTATTCACCGGTAACAATGAAAATGACCATTAGGAGAAGATTAGGGAGTTAGTTAGGATTATTTAATAATAAACTTAAGTAGGATTATTTGAGAAGATCAGAAAAGTTGGAATTATTCTTTTCAATTTTTCCTAATGAGATTTGTTTTATCACACATGATTTTACAGTGTTTAAAAAAGTTACAAAAATAGTAAACTCGTCACTTATAACTAAATGAAATTTTTATTCAACTCAATTGCACTATAATGTATATAATCTATATATGTACATACGTGTTCATCATATATAACTATGAGTACAATAAGATTAAATTATATATATCCATACTAAAATATGTAAATAGTATTGATGAGGTCTTGACCTTAATTACAATAAAAGTATTGTGCACAATATGTTACAAATTTGTGGACAATACCTTGTGGATCATTCAAAGGAAAAAATAAATAAAAATATACAACATACATATATACCTTATAGTAAAAATAGATTGAGTAGAAAGACAATGAGTTAATGCTAATTAACGTTGACTTTTGTCACTAATTGTAATTCTATGAATTAATCAAATATAGTTTGATTGATTGATTGATAAATAATGGTTAAATTTCTTTTGTTAAAATATTCAAATTATTTACGCAAATTGCATGCATTGATTTATGTATTAATGCTTAAAGTTTTGTTTTAAGATGATGTTTGAATTATTTTTTTAAATTAATTTCATTAAGGGTAATATTGTAAG
>SNQN01002001.1:29814-63782 GCA_008642245.1 Bassia scoparia | reverse complement strand
TACGAACTTTTGCAAATAACTACACTACTTTATTGTACAGTATCAACTTTGTTAGCGTGCATATTTTATAAGATATCAATATTTAAATATTAAATGACTTCCTTGTTAATATCATTGATATGCGAAAGAAGAAAAATTAAAGAGAAATTTCAAATGATACCATGAATTTTGGTTATTTACAAAAAACCATAGTTTTTAAATTATCCAAAGAATACATTGTATTTAGGAGTAATTCCAAACTATAGCATTTCATTTTAGAATATATGGTATCATTTGTCCAAATGATATCATTGTATTTAGGAGTTAATACCAATTTCTTAAATAATAGTACATTTGGAAATCACAAAACTCAATGATATCGTTTGGAATTTTCAAAATTAAAATTATTAAAACTTAACATAGCACCGAAAATTTTATTCATCATCTTTAAATGAACGAGTTTAGACATATAAACTTAATAACAAACAATACATTTCTATTGTATAAATGTGGAAGGTTATTTATTTATTTATTATTATTATTTATTGTTGTAATTAGTAATCATGTATATACAAGTATGATACTTCGTATAATAAAACAATCGTAGTTTGGGGCTAATAACGAGGGTGAGAGTGGGGCCGACGTAATGGAGGTTGGGCTTAAAATTTTTAGTTATTATATACAGCCATCTAATAAAGACACAATCTTTTCACAATATAATATCCTAACAAATTATTAATAATATTTATCATATGTTATTCATATCGAAATATATTACACATGATATATTTTTTTTAGCTTTCTTATATTCTTAACATAATGATAAAACTAGTATTTTTACATTTTTCGACTTATGATATATTTATAAAGAATAATAAGTGTAGATAAATTAATTTTTAATGATTTACCTACAAAATATTTTCAATTGAAGTAAAACTACAAATTATTTTTACATCTTTCGACTTATGAAATTGGTGAGATGACCGAGTTTTAAAGCCTTGTGAACTGATTAATGTAATTTTTTCACTGTATTTGAAAGTTATTGTATTTTTAATTTTAATTACTATTATGATTAGTTTTAACATCATATCTATGTTCAGGTTACTTGTTCATAATTTCTAATCAAATTAATCAGTCACATCATTTTCAATCAGAACTTTATTCTCATGTTTTTTTTAGGTTCAAATGTATAGTGTTTTAGACTTGACAGTAATTTCATGATATGATATGTCAAGCTGTTCGTGAGAAAAAAAACATATCTTTGTACTAAATCAATAGTCACATTAGCATTAAATAATGGTAAAAAGTATTAGCGTGATAATCAAGCTAAGATTAATTGAGTGATGAGGAAGAAGCAATGTAGTTAGCGAATGGTGAAATTTAAGAATTATATCTATCTTTAAATGAAATTTAAAGTAAAAAACCGATATAATAATTACTTGTATATCCTATCTTACTATCAATTTAAAACTTATTTAGTATGTTATTATACGACATAATAATTATATTTATCTACAAACTAAATTAAATTAATGTATTGTTATATAATTAACTTTGATCATTATATATTATAAAAAAATGACAAATAGTTTTCTGTAAAATGATGCCCGAGACTAATTTAGTTATCTATTTCTAATCAGATTGACTTATTCGAGGGAAATATTCTACATTGTTCACTTTGGTATCTACTTTAGTAAAAGTATTGTGTAATGCGGGCTTTCAATAACATTATGAAAAAGACCGAATATATGATAATTTTCATATGTTTTTGTGTAACTTTAACCAATTTTATAGTAACTTAATTAGTAAAGATTAAAGTACTATAAAAACTTATTAAAGTTACCTAAAAACGTATTAAAGTTATCGAATTGGGATAATTTTTTTCATTAATTAAAAGTTGCTCAAAAAATGGTTAAATGTACACAATAATATATTAAAGACTCTAATTAGTAATTATTTTTATTGTCATTAAATACGGAGTAATAATTTGAAATTTTTTACTTCATACCATGAATGTGATGTGATCATTTAAGTGATTTTAATTATAATTACATAGTAATGAGAAATAGAAAATAGTAATTTGATATAAAAAGTAACTTGAATGATTTTCAAGTGACTTTATAACAGATTTATGTAACTTATAGTAGTTTTTAAATAACTTTATCAACCGTTTTTCATAATCTAACGTGAGTCCGTTATTCTTAAACTTTGTGTCTACCTTATTATTATGAGCTTTATCTTTATAAATATATTTAAACATTGCTCTACATTTATTAAAAAACAAGGTAAGAAATGCACGCAGATGCGTACATAGTCTTTGGGATGGTAATTTTTTTTATTAATTTAATTTTATTTATATATTTTATTTTAAGTAAGATTTCTATTTTATTTTTTGTTTAAATGAAAATAACTTAGGTTTTTCTCTTTTTTTGGTTTAGAATAACAATTTTTAAAAAATAGATAAATAACCTTTTATATTTTATATTTTATTTTTTTTTCTATTTTACTTCTTATTTACAGATACATATATATTTTCTAATTTTCAATTTTTTTATCATTATATGAATGATATTATATCATGTAAATCTTTATTTTTGTGTTTTTAAAAGGTAAGATTTTATTTTTTTTATAAGATCGTATTTTTGAATTTAAATTAAAGTTTTTTAGGATGAAATTATGATTTTTTTATTTTACATTATTTCATTTTTGTTTTAGATAATTTTTTTTTTATTTTTTTTAAATCTTTGGATAAAATATATTTTTTGTTGTTGTTTATTTATTGTAGTTGTTATTTAGGGGATCTCTCTTTCATAGGGACACCATTGCTCCCCTTGGCTTATATAATAGAGATAATTACGACTTTTGCAAATTAACTATACACTACTTGTATTGTACAGTATCAACTTTGTTAGCGTGCATATTTTTATAAGATATCAATATTTAAAGATTAAATGACTTCCTTGTTAAATTAATTCATGATATGCGAAAGAAGAAAAATTAAAGAGAAATTTCAAATGATACCACTGAATTTTGGTTATTTACAAATAAAACCATAGTTTTTTAAATTATCCAAAGAATAACATTGTATTTAGGAGTAATTCCAAACTATAGCATTTCCATTTTAGAAATAATGGTATCATTTGTCCAAATGATATCATTGTATTTAGGAGTTAATACCAATTTTCTTAAATAATAGTATCATTTGGAAATCACCAAAACTCAATGATATCGTTTGGAATTTCTCAAAATTAAAATTATTAAAACTTAACATAGCACCGAAAATTTTATTCATCATCTTTAAATGAACGAGTTTAGACATAATATAACTTAATAACAAACAATACATTTCTATTGTATAAATGTGGAAGGTTATTTATTTATTTATTTATTTATTTATTGTTGTAATTAGTAATCATGTATATACAAGTATGATACTTCGTATAATAAAACAATCGTAGTTTGGGGCTAATAACGAGGGTGAGAGTGGGGCCGACGTAATGGAGGTTGGGCTTAATAAATTTTTAGTTATTTATACCAGCCATCTAATAAAGACACAATCTTTTCACAATATAATATCCTAACAAATTATTAATAATATTTTATCATATGTTATTCATATCGAAAATATATTACACATGATATATTTTTTTTAGCTTTTCTTATATTCTTAACATAATGATAAAACTAGTATTTTTACATTTTTCGACTTATGATATATTTATAAAGAATAAATAAGTGTAGATAAATTAATTTTTAATGATTTTACCTACAAAATATTTTCAATTGAAGTAAAACTACAAATTATTTTTACATCTTTCGACTTATGAAATTGGTGAGATGACCGAGTTTTAAAAGCCTTGTGAACTGATTAATGTAATTTTTTCACTGTATTTGAAAGTTATTGTATTTTTAATTTTAATTTTACTATTTATGATTAGTTATTTAACATCATATCTATGTTCAGGTTACTTGTTCATAATTTCTAATCAAAATTAATCAGTCACATCATTTTCAATCAGAACTTTTAATTTCTCATGTATTTTTTAGGTTCAAATGTATAGTGTTTTTAGGACTTGACAGTAATTTCATGATATGATATGTCAAGCTGTTCGTGAGAAAAAAAACATATCTTTGTACTAAATCAATAGTCACATTAGCATTAAATAATGGTAAAAAGTATTAGCGTGATAATCAAGCTAAGATTAATTTGAGTGATGAGGAAGAAGCAATGTAGTTAGCGAATGGTGAAATTTAAGAATTATATCTATCTTATTAATATGAAATTTAAAGTAAAAAAACCGATATAATAATTACTTGTATATCCTATCTTACTATCAATTTAAAACTTATTTAGTATGTTATTATACGACATAATAATTATATTTATCTACAAACTAAATTAAATTAATGTATTGTTATATAATTAACTTTGATCATTATATATTTATAAAAAAATGACAAATAGTTTTCTTAAAATGATGCCCGAGACTAATTTAGTTATCTATTTTCTAATCAGATTGACTTATTCGAGGGAAAATATTCTACATTGTTCACTTTGGTATCTACTTTAGTAAAAGTATTGTGTAATGCGGGCTTTCAATAACATTAATGAAAAAGACCGAATATATGATAATTTTCATATGTTTTTGTGTAACTTTAACCAATTTTATAGTAACTTTTAATTAGTAAAGATTAAAGTTACTATAAAACTTATTAAAGTTACCTAAAAACGTATTAAAGTTACGTACAATTGGGATAAATTTTTTTTTTTCATAATTAAAGTTCTCAAAAAATGGTTAAAGTACAAAATAATATATTAAAGTTACTCTAATTAGTAATTATTTTTATTGTACTTAAAATACGGAGTATAAATTTGAAATTTTACTTCTCATACCATGAACTGTGATGTGATCATTTAATGATTTTAATTATATTCATAGTAATTGAGAATAGAAAATAGTAATTTTTGATATAAAGTAACTTGAGTGATTTTCAAGTGACTTATAACGATTTATGTATAACTTTAGTATTTTAAGATAAACTTTATCAACCCGTTTTTTTCATAATAACTAACGTGAGTCCGTTATTCATCTAGACTTTGTGTCACCTTATTATTATAGTAGCTTTATTTATAAATATATTTAAAATTGCTCTACATTTATTAAAAACAAGGTAAGAAAGCACGCAGATGCGGTACATAGCTTGGGATGGTAATTTTTTTTTATTAATTTTAATTTTTATTTAATATTTTATTTTAAGTAAGATTTCTTTTTATTTTTTGTTTACAATGAAAATAATTAGGTTTTTCTCTTTTTTGGTTTTTAGAATAACAATTTTTAAAAAATGAGATATAACCTTATATATTTTATATTTTATTTTTTTTCTATTTTACTTCTTATTTACAGATACTATATATATTTCTAATTTTCAATTTGGTTTTTATCATATATATGACATGATAATTATATCATGTACATCTTTATTTTTTGTTATTTAAAGGTAAGATTTTATTTTTTTAAAATCGGTATTTTTGAACTTTAGACATTAAAGTTTTTAGGGATGAATCATGATTTTTTTATTTTACATTATTCATTTTTTTTTAGATAATTTTTATTTTTGATTTATTTTAAATTTTTGGATAACAAATATATTTTTTGTTGTTGTGTATTTATTTAGTTGTTAAGTTGGTATATTAGGTGGTTATTGATATACGGGGTATCTCATATCTTAATCAGTACATTATGTAAATATTTTATATATTATATTTCTGATTAAGTTAATTTGTATTTTTCTGAGGGCAAAGGTCTGCACAAAGTTATATATTGGCCGGGGTGTTTGCTTTTTTATGTGCAGCGCGATGCGTGCCCTTTTTAAATTTATAACACAAATACGATGGAATATCGAACGAATATATATCGTAGATCGTATGATTTTAATTGACCTAATCTCATAATTACTTGTACATATTAAGAAAGACTAAATCTCGTAAATTAGTCTCAATTAGTCAGTTACTGCTTAAGAAATTAGTCATTAATAAAGGGAGATGATTATAATTGACTGAATCTCGTAAAAAACTAGTAAACAATAAAGTGAAAAAATATAAAAGAAAATAGTTTTAGAAACAACAATTGTAGCACATTAGAATGAGGAAGAAAAGACGAGAAAAAAGAATTATGGATTTTTCTACATGGTTACCCTGTAAATTTGCGTTTTCTCATGAAATACCACCGTTTTTCTTTTGCCCTCTATATTGTACCCTCAATTTTGAAAACTTTACACATTATAACCTTAATGATTTATTTTAACATAAACTAGGGTTAAAACTAAAGGTTAATTTTAATTTTTTTTTTAAAATGAAAGTATAAACAACAAAAACAACCACACTCCACACCACTCGCCGCACAACCAGCCTCCATCACCGCACTTCGCACTCCCCAATCAACAGCCCCATTCGCTCGCCACATACAGCCCCACTCCACCCGCCACTTGCATCGCCACCGCTTCGAAACCCTAATTCATTCAAAAACCCTAAAATGCAATTCAAAATTCAAATTAATTCAAACCTTAATCAATTCATAAATCAACTTAGGGCTTTGATTCGTTTATAGTTTAATTGCAAAAATAATGTTTTCATTGTGAAATTAGGCTTCAATTTTGGTATGTTACGATTGGGGGTTATTTTGGGTGTCCGGCGAATTGGGGTTTTTGATTAGGGGAGGGGTTCGTTAGGTTGGGTTTATTGTGGGGTGTTTCGCTATGAGGGTGGTGGGTCAGGCTGCGAGGGTGGGTTTCGAGGGTGGCTCGTCGAATATGGAGGGATTCGATTGGGTGGGCTTGCGAGGGTGGGGTTTTGATTGGGGTTTGGGTTCGAGAAGTGCTCACAGAATTGGGTGGGGTTTGCGGGTGGTTGTCGCGGTGTTGGCGGCGGTGGTTGTGGGTTCGCGGCGGCGTTGTCGTTGGTGATGATGGGTGGTGGTGGTTGTGGGAGTAGGGGTAGGGTGGTGGTTGTTTTATTATTGTTTTTTTAAAAAAAAAAAATTAAAAAAAAATTAAACTTAACCAGAGTGGTTAAGTTAACCAGAAGTTATAAGATAGAAAGGTTACATAATATCAAGGGTAAATATAGAGGGAAAAAAAACGGGGTTTCATGGAAAGCAAATTTACAGGGTTACATGTAGAAATCCTAATTTATTGTTAGTAAATAAACAGAAAACAATCGAGATCGAGTATTTATAATCATCGAGGAGTTGAAATTTATATTTTTATGAGAATATTTTTTATCAATTATTCATTGTATTGGTGGATTAATGAATTAGATAAATTTAATGAAGAAGGGAATTAATCATGTTATGATATACTTGAATTAATGGAATTTTTAACTGATTGAAAATTTATTTTTGAGAAAATAATTTAAATTGATAATCCAATGATAAAGTGATGAAAAGAGGGAATTCCCTCATGTTATTGGCATAGTGTATTTAAGAATTGAATTGGTGATGATAAATTAATTGATTGATTTAAGAGAAAATTTTAATTGATAATCAATCAATGTATACAATTAAAGACTAATGGAAGAATGTGTGTTTTTTAGTTGTTTTTATGGATCAGTTAAATTTTGAATTTTTGATTGATAAGGTAATTTTTAATATATAATTAAATTAGGAGGAAATATATTTCAATTAAAAAAATTACAATAGCTAAATTAGGGGTATTATAGTATTTTCATAGGGGGACACCATATCTGCCCCTTGGCTTATATAATAGAGATAATGAAATTTTGAAATTTATGAAAAACTACATTGTGTTTCAATTGTTGCAATTTTGAAGGACCAAAATGATAAATGTTGGATGAAACATGATCACGCGACCTATCAATACTCCTACTCTTTTTCCTACATTAATACAAATTTTAAAAGAAATTTAGGTAACATATTGATGCATAAGATCAACAATTTAAGAGTATAAATATAATCAAAATTAATATCGAACCAATATTGCTCTATATAATAAAGTGATAATTAATTGGATGGCTCCTCCTGCGGGGACAATGAAGCTGAATTGTGATGCGTACTTGGGGATTGAAGGATGGATAGGTTTGGGTGCTATGGCTAGGGATGATAGGGGCAAGGTGAGTGCGAGGCTTTTGGGAGCCCCTGATTGCTGAATGTAAGGRGATGKTGTTTGGCGCAACTCTAGCTCGAATTTATGCTTTCACGGGCATTATTATGGAATCGGACTCACAGGTCATGGWTAAWCGTCTGTCCAAGGCTGAGGWTTTTTTCCACAAKATTAGATTTCATTTTAYATGACATTCTTTTTATTAGCTCGTTTAATTTTATTTCTTGGTCTCATGTTAAGCGGGAAGGTAACTTTGTTACTCATCATTTAGCTAGATTAATTCCCTTCGGTGATGCTCAAGTTTGGGATAACCATTGTCCAACTGAYATAATCTCCTTATGTACCGTCGGATGCTTTATCTCTTAATTAAWCTAGTATTGCTTTCTSTTAAAAAAAAATTATGTGGTGTGAAATYATGTTACCAAAATAATTTACAAATTACAATCTTTTGAASAAACTTTATTTATTCCTAATCACGTAAAGATTCTTTCATAAATCAAGATGGATGGTGGAACACATTTGACCCCAAAAGAATCTCCTTTGATAACACACTATCTTAATTCCAAACCCTTGATTAATGATTAATATCTTATCTTAATCAAAAGATAATCGAATTATGTTAGGTCAACAAGTTGTCATTCATATGATATATATCATGCTTATCTACAAATTCCCACCCAAAAAAGCATATAAATACGTTATCACAAAAATCCCACCTATATATTATGTGTCTCACATGCCAAAACACCGAACCATCAGAATTCAGAAATCACCAAGCCAAAGCAGCAACCAACCAACCAACCTGTATTGATTTTCCTAACCAAAATTTAATAATCAAAGCSTCCAAAATTTTGATTATTGATTAATGACAGCTTGAAAACAACTTGCATTGCATATTGTTGTATTTTCGTTATCCACTTAAATAATCTGCWAGAGACATTGAACATCTCAACTATATATATATTCATTATATTTTTTCTGGGCTCTTGAAAAAGTTTGCAACTTGCTTTAAAATTGTTGAAAAAGGTGCAAACTTGTGTCATTGTTTTGCTAAGATTAACAGAATTCTTTGCAATAAGCCCTAAAAAGGGGGTTATTTTGGTTGCTCAACTAGTTGGGTTTTTGTTCAAACCTTTATTTTATGCAATTTGTATTCAAATTTNAGAGACATTGAACATCTCAACTATATATATATTCATTATATTTTTTCTGGGCTCTTGAAAAAGTTTGCAACTTGCTTTAAAATTGTTGAAAAAGGTGCAAACTTGTGTCATTGTTTTGCTAAGATTAACAGAATTCTTTGCAATAAGCCCTAAAAAGGGGGTTATTTTGGTTGCTCAACTAGTTGGGTTTTTGTTCAAACCTTTATTTTATGCAATTTGTATTCAAATTTTGTTGCGAGGTGCAATTTTGTGTGCTCCTCAAAAAGGGGTTATATCTGTTGCATAATTAGTTGCAATTTTGGGAAAAAGTTTGTTACTTTCAAACATATTTGATTAAAGGTGCGATTTTTGTGTTCCTTGGATTATTTTCTTTAAAAGGGGCGATTTCCATTGCTCAAATAGTAGAGTTTTGTGCAATAATGGCGAATTTGGGGAAAGAAGATAAGGTGGGAGGTGGGTTTGAGAGGGAAGAAGAAGAAAAGTTGATGGAAGGAGTTGCAGTATTGGATTTTGATGTGTTGTGTTCAACAGTTGCAATGCAAAGTCAAGGAAAATGGAGGTTGTTAGATAATGAAGAAGGTGATGAGGGTGTTGGAGGTGACTATGGTGGTGGGGTTTTGAGGATGTGGGAAGGTGAAGTTCTTGATTGTTATGATGATCATCGTATTGCCATTGAATCTTTCTGGTAAGCTCTCGTTCTCTCAATTTTTGAATAAATTTTAGTATTTTATTTGTTATTTGGTTACTTAAAAAACAATTAAATTCATGTAATGATGTGTATAGTATAGACCTATGAATTTTTGTTATATGAGGTAGATTGGTTAATTTTGTTAATTTCGGTATCATGAAGTAGTCAATTTCTAAATTTGTTTCTTGAAATTTAGTTTACTCTGAAATAGGTTAGTTGAATTGGTCAATTTTGGTTTGATAGGTTGATGGTAGTTAAACTTATTCTGGTTTAAGCTGTTTTTTCAAGTTAAGAAATTGATGAATCCTTTTTTGGATGCTGACCTTTTTTGGATCCTTTTTTTTTTTTTTTTTTTTTGCTGTTTTCTGATGCTTGATTTTATTGTTTATAGTTGTCCGTGCTATAGATTTGGGAAGAACATGAGACGTGCTGGTCTAGGCCCTTGTTTCCTTCAGGTGATGGTTCTCATAACACTCAAGTTTGCCAATGTCTTTGAGCTTTTTGATTACTGAAATTACAAGTCTTTGATTATATACTTTAGCACAAAGTGAGCTTTCCTAGATTGTTAATGCTTCAGAGATACAACTAGTGGAGGATAAGTAAAATGAGACACAGATTGATTTAATTAGGATCTTTGTGTTCAGACTTGTGTTAGGCAATCATAGATATATTCTTTTTTCGTTTACTATTGGAACTTGGAAGGGATTTTGAACTTGTTATCTGTTTGTCGAAGGTAGAGTGCATATTTCATATCTGATACATTTATCATCTATGATCAATGATCATAGAACTGATGCCTGATTTTTTTATAGTGTCTGATGGTATCAGAATAGACGAAACAAAAGTAAAATTGAATCACTTGATTCAAAGGGATTTTTTTATCTATTTTTCTTTATCTCTGTAGGCCGTTGTAGTTTTATAGGTATAGTGTAAACCTCATGAGTAGTCATGAGTCATGACCCCTGCTGATCTCAATTATAAATTTAACCTGCGTGCGAGTTTATGAGAATATGACACTGTATGTTAGACCCTGACTCCTGAGTTTGCTTTGATGCTGCTTAGTTCTTGTAGACATTGCTAAACTGTTTATTTACACCCCCTTTGTGAATCATCTTCTGACTTAGAAAATGTTGTAATGCTGCAGGGTTCTGTCTATTTTCTTCTAGCTACCTTGGCTTTGCTTAGCTGTATTGCCTTCATAGTGACCAGGAAGCACTGTTTCCTTTATCTGGCCATTGCATTGACTGTGTCAGTTGGTACATATCTGGGTTTTTTCCGCACACGGATACGGAAGAAGTTTAACATTCGGGTGAGTATTTTTTTGTGTTGTTAGGTTTGGGTCGTTGTTATTCTGGGTGTTGGCAGATGGTGCATGAGGGGTGGTACTGACTTGTCACTGAACCTAAAGAAGTTAAGACACCGAGTACATGATGTTAATGATTTATAGTCTGTGATTAGCTTGAGGTTGTGAAGATTTTATAGTTGATTACATTTCTTGTAATTGTTTGTGTTACGTTGCGTTTAAGTAATAGTATTTACAATTATGGTAGTTCCCCCCCCCCTGTTTAGTCAATGAACTCTCATCAGCTTTTATGTGCAGTATGTCTGAGTTATTAAAAACCTTGATTAGTATGGAACAAATTTGTTCGAAATGAAACACGGAGATGTGACATCACTTCCTCAATTCCTGAAGAGTATGTTACTGAGAACTGCTAGAGTTCATCATTGAATTTCTGTAGTCTTAAAGGTCTAGACTTTCCAGGTTTTGTGGCATTTCTAGTGTATTTTTTCTAAATTATTAAATATCAATGTTGTTGGTATATGTATATACTGATTAAAAATTGATAGGATCAATGTATTCATTTCAAGCTATTAATTTGTGCATCACGATATGTTTGAGTAGTTTTTTATGGAGCAGGGACGTGGTTGTTGTCTCAGCAGATTCAAAGATGTAGCCATTGTTCTGAGGTTATGATAGAGTGATTTGAATTGGAGTAAGGTCTTAGATGACTAATGTGTATGTAGGTTAATGATTGGAAGTCACATATATAGGATTTTCAGGCTTCTGGATTCATATTCAGTTGATGAATTGAGTAGTTTCTAGAAGATCTATATAATGAGGGTCGTCAAAGTATTCGTGTTCTACTGCATATTTAGATGACATATTGCCTGGGAATGTCGATTTTAAATGATTGTAATGAAGAGGTGGCTTGGGGGGGTGTGGGGGGGGGGGGGGGGGGGGGGGGGTGGTGGGATCAAGTTCGGCAGACATTGATGACATCGTATAACTGATCTGGCTATAATTTGATGGACTTGGATATTCGTGGAGCATTTTTATAAGTTTGAATGATAGGTCTGTGTGTTATCAGCTAGAGATGGTTTTGAACCAAACTAGTATTCTTAGATTAACTAAATTGAAGAGTGTGGAATGTTCCGTCTTCCAAGCTTTGATGTATGTTGCTGATATGGAATATTTTAATATAAATATTTCCAGTGAGTTTCCAACTGGTGGGATGCTATGGATACAATTTTATATTGGAATAGACTGATTCAAGAAAATTAGGACGCAACAGGAGTGAATAGTGTTTTGGTAATTTTTTGGCAATTTTCGGACTCTGTTACTGCATGAGAATTTGATGATTTCAAAGGAGGTTCCTGTTTGTGGTCAAGTCTCACTTATCATTGTTTTTCACCAATTTGTTATGCTCTATGAAGAATGAAATCAGGCACGACAGTCATACTTCTGTATCTCACTTCACTACTACCATATTAACTTATTCCTTGTTTGCGTGGCTCAGTGGCTGCTTGGAAATTTATGTCTTGAAGGAATGTAATCCAGGCATATATGATTTCTACAATTATTCTACCATCTATCTACTTTGTTATTTGTTTTGGAGTTTGGTTATGTGTTCTATTCTTCCATTGCAGGGAACTTTTATTTTGTGTGTTTGTGTGCATGGAAAATGCTGAATGTTGTTCTTGCCTTGTTTTTGGTGCTTGTTAGATCTTCCCTCATCCTCCTCCTCTCTTCTTGTCTAGTTGTCTATTATAACTTTTGGGCCATGCTGATTCTTTGTGATTCCTTCCTACTGCAGGGTAGRGATAATTCAGTGGATGATTGTGTTTACCACCTGCTCTGCCCCTGCTGCGCCTTGTGTCAGGTATGATTTTGCAAATTTTAGTTTCGAAAAGCAATGTTTACATATGGAGAGGAAGTAAYAAAAARAAACATTAGAGTTAATTTAGCATAAAATTAGGTAAAGAAATAAAAACAAACTGATCAAGTAATAGCTCATGGTAGAGCGGAAACCTTAGATTAAGAGGCTGTGTGGGATCTCCTTTGGCCTAGTCTGCTCTTATCATCTACTCGTTAAAAATTATTGATGAAGCGATATGTTGAATATCGGGATCTCCTTTTAAGAAAGAAACTCATTTATATCTGAATCTAGGCCCCTATCTTCTTGTTAGGAATAAGTCATGACAGTGTGCACATAATTTCTAATGTAGGAGTCTAGAACATTGGAGATGAACAATGTTCAAGGAGGCACTTGGCATGGGCGGAGTGACACAATATGTGTAGGATCCTTTGGTGAAGCTGGTAAAGCATTTGTTGAGCTACATCCACCGCTTCCAGTTTCAGCACAATATCACGAGGCTGATGCATCTGCAAAAAGTGTATGTGATCTCGAAAATCAATGTTGAGCTGAAGAGCCTGGCACGGACGATACACAGTTTAATGTCACAATTTTCTCATCTGCTCTAGAGCAAGAAATAGCTTGCTGTTAAGATTGGGAATACATTCTGGCATGTTTTTGGAGATACAGAAAAGATCTCAGTGAGGCTTTGCCTTTTCAGAGAGAAAGACAAAGACAATGCATTCTTAGATTGAGAAACAATGCTCTATGGAACCCTCAGGTCAGGCCAAAGGCAGCCTCGGATTGTTTGTTTCARCATTCAAGCCTTGCTCTTRGACGAATCCTGCTGCAGGTTGGCAGGTAGAAGTTGCCGGTTGTATAGTCAGGCTATGATTATGTGTAGTAAAAGCAGTCATAGAGGATAAAATCACTGCTGCTTTTTCGAGTGAAAAATGAAATTGTAAATTAACACTCACATTTTCTCTCTTATTTTAGTGCTGTAAGTCTTGTAACTGCTAACAATTTTATCAGCCCGCTTATGATCATTATTAGTCAGTAATACATTACCACATGAAGCGTATTTTCTTAAAGTAAAATGAGTACAGTGTGTAGGTTAGGTTGTGGCTAGTTCGATCTGATGACCCTATATCAGTATATCATGGGGATCAAAGCCTCGAAACTGTGAAATTGGGATGCTCTGTATTCGACCATTATCCTCTGGAAAATGGATTGGGGTCTTTAAGAACTGTGTAAAGTGTACTCAGACATGGTAGATCAACTACTTCGTAATTCATTAACAACAAAATTTGAATGCAATTGCTAATCTTCAATCTAAGAAGATGAAGCTCCTAAAAGCAGATAAATATGCCCACACAACCACCAGTTAATCTGCAAGAAAGGCGAGATTCTACTAGCAAATTGGGCAAACCCCTTCAAATCTTCAATCTCACAAATTGCTTCAGACTACATTCAAGTGAAATATCTTACTCTACTCTCTTTTTCGTCCGAGACTGAAACTTCTTTCATATCATCCTTGTTCGACATCCACATATCAAAACAATATGTTACAAATGTACTGTATGCAGATTTCATCCAAAAACAGCATGTCCTAAGGAGTAAGGAAGCCGCGGAACAGATGTTATTCATCTCAGATCTCACCTCCGAACAGTGAATAATTCGAGCAACTCGAGAGTATGTGTAGCACTTGTAAACCCTCAGGGTTCCATCTAGTAGCTAGTGCGAAGTGGGCTGGAAGATCTTCCATATATTTTCTTTCATGCTGTAAAGTGCCCCTTGCAAGTGTATTATTGATTACCTTGCAATTATGAAACCTTGTCATCACCAATGCATTTTTAGCACAGGACTACAGCCTTGATTGCCATCCCGGCTTGGTAAATTCCAATGTCATACGAATCACGACGATAAAGGTGGTGGATATCGAAAGGAGTAGTAGATTGCAGCTCGGGAGTCAGGACAATGATTACGCAGCATAATGCAAGAACAACTTGCAAACCAAACAACCTAAAATAAGGAATTGTGGATGCCCTTAATTCACCCGGAACATATTACAGTATAAATTCTACTGTTCATTTGCGGCTATTTATTCATATTCGGAGAATAAAATACCCCAAGAATATTTCACCATAATAATAAAGAAGATCATTCTTATTCCACCATTTACAGATCACAGAAATTAAATTATCGTGTTCAAACTTCAAAGATCCAAAGTASTACTTGATCTGAATATATTAATGGAGTGGACAAAAATATCTAAAAGACAAGACTAATTATTGCCGTTAATTTAAATGAATTTGGCCATTTCAATAATACTTCCTCCTTTTGGAATGAACAAACGATTTTTTTATACCTCACAAAAAATGTCCATTTTTTCGAAAGGAAGTATATACAAGTATACGACCAAAATTTAAAAAACACAAAAAAACATTACTACTACATGATAATCAAATCTGGCCCTGACTCACTAACCAATTTGAACGGACCACTTTAACACCAAATCGTATCTCATCTTTTCCACTTTACTTGCCAATATCATCATCAAATCGCAATTCACATCAATTCCAGAAATTTGTATTCTCTCTACTATTGGAAAACCTTCACCAAATTCCATTTTTTATATACATTTTCCTTGACAAAAGAACTTAATTACCAAAATAAAACATGATATGCTGCACACTTTTTAAAAAAAAAAAAAAAAACTTTACCAAAAATTAAAGAAAACTTAACACTCAATCATCATAGCAAATTAGCAATATACTAATCACTCGTCACTTAATTTATTCGACCACTTCATCATCACTTTTCTTTTTCTTTTCCGGATTATGCATGTAAGTATGTAACGGTGATTCGTGCATACTAACGATAGCCTTGTGCATTAAGTATGACCTGGACCATATCGACCGAAAACTTAGCCTTGAAGAGTCCGAATGTTCGACCCGTCTTGATCATCCCCCGAYACGGGCATACCCATACCCGGATAATTAGCGACCATTCCGACATTTTTGACCCCGTAGTAAATCGGCTGGTGGTTCATCATGGTCACCCCTTGGCCCGGAACCATATTCCCCTGCATGGGCACCTCATACATTGGGCCAGGGCCCGGGTACCCAACCGGAACCTGGACTGGACCCGGCCCGTACTGCGGCATGAACTGTCCCTGGATCGGCATCGAAACCGGCACCACGTTACTGTGGCCCACCATACCCGGCCCTGACCCGGTAGCTGGGACGTAGTAAACCGGCATCGGTTGCACGGCGTGACCCGTGTAAGGCGAACCGGCCCCCCAAACCTGCCCGCCATTGCTGCCGCCGCCGCCACCCACTTCCTCAACCGAACCCATGTTCGTCTTCTCGGGCTTCGTCCTCACGGGCGGAAGATTGGGCATGGGCGGGGCCGACGACCCGGACCCGAAAGCAGGAGAACCCGGATCCGACCCTGGCCCGCCCACCTCGCTCAACCCGGACCTGTTCCTGAACTTCACCGGAGGCGGCGGCGGGGGGAGCAGCTCGTCCGAATTACTATCCAACCCGAACAAATAATCCGGAACCTCCGACACAATACTCGACGCTTCTGACCTCCCTCTCTCAAGCGCGGGCCCACCATTCAAAGCGTCGAGAAACCAGCTCTCCCTCTTTCTAGACCCATCCAAAAGCGACGCAATACTCGAGCAGCTTCTAGACCCTTCCTCACCACCACCAACACTCCCATCAGCAGGAAACAGAAACAACCTCAAACGCGGCACTCTGCTCCCCACACCCCCACCACCACCGCCACCACCACCAGCAGCAGACGACGTCGTTTGGGCGGCTAAGCGGTCGAACTCCTCCATCATGTTATCAACYTCTTCGTCGGTTGAAACGGTGATGAGAGCGTCGAGCTCTTCGTTGGGGAGCTGGTACTTGACGGAGAAATCAACGGCGGAGTTGTTTTTGTTGTTGTTGTTGTTGTTGTTGTTGTTGAGGAGGTTGGAGAGCTTGGAGAGGAGGTGAGAGAAGGAGAGGTGGCGCGTGACGGCGATTATGCGGGTGTCGCCGCCGACGTAGCGAAGCTGGTTATCGTGTGGACGGGGGATGATTTTGCCGCCGAAGCTGACCATCAAACGGACTAAGGGCTGCTTCTCGTCGGAGACCGAACGCGGGGTTGAACTCACTGATTCTGACTCGTGCTCCATTAACTGTTATGGAATTGCAGTATCTGATGATGATGGTGATGATGATGAGATTGTTGTGGGTTTTGTTAATTTTCTGGGAATAACAAATGAGGGATTATATTGTTGTTGAAATTGTGGGAGGGAAAGAAGAAGAAGAAGAAGAASAAGAAGAAGTAGTTAGTGGTGGTATTGTATTATGTATGTATGGTGGGAGGTTTGGTCATGGGTTCTGCTTAACTGCTTGAGCTTCCCACACACACATGACACATCAGGGTTTTTGTATGTTGTTTGTTTACTGAATTACTGTAGTGGTTGGCATATTTATTCCTTTTTTACATGTTTCCACTTTCCACTACTCACTCTTTACTCTTTTACCATGTCTATGGTGGAAGATTAATTTTATCGGATTGAAATCTCGTTCAAGTCAATGATACYTTGTTTTGCAAGTTTAATCGAGATTTGACATTCAATGGTCGAATCGGAYGAGTTAAAAAATCTTCCATCTGGGTCTCTAAAGTGATTTGATTGAAAGATTTTGAATAGTAATACTCGTAGTTAATTATAAAAAGTATAGAAGATGAAAGTGGTTGATTTGGGAAGTTTTGACAAAAATTAATATTTTATATGAATTTATTTTATTCATGTTTAAAAGTTTCTTACCTAAGCAACTAATAATAAGTTACTACAATAGAACAATAGTTACTACGGAGTAGTAATTTCATTTTTTTTTTTGAAAGGGTTACTAGTAATTTCATTCATTCTCTTGTAGTGTGTCATGTCATGCTTATGTGCTTAAGTTAATTTTCTACAAAATAAAGATAAAAATAAATTACCGTGTATATCATGTCATGTTTTAATATAAAACTAAAAGTTTGATTCAATCCTTAATTACCCACGCCATGACATGCCAAGTAACATATCGAGTTGTTTGATGATTACAAACCAAAGTTTGACTCGTCTAGGAATAGGTTTGGAATAGTGACTTCAATTCAACCATACCTTTGATTACTGTGGTTAGAAATTCAAATCATATACCTCTTCCTCTTGCAAATGTACCAAAGGATTGACTCATCTATCGTTGGCTACAAATAACCTAGCATGCAAAGTAGCATGTTGTGTCCATATATAGTTCAAGTACATTTTAGACGAGTCCGACTCGGTATTTATCTTTAATTAATATCTTCAAAAAAAACGTTAAGCAACCACAAGCGCACAACCAAGTACTCCCTCCATTCTTTAATGTTCATGCCACAAGGAATTTTGACACTATTCACAAGTTATGAGAATCTTCTAAATTGTTGTTATTGTATAAGAAAAAATATAGTCAAGTAAGATTTTGTTTGATTCGTCTTAATGAATACTTTATTAATATCTAATTTTTATAATTTTTACTATTATAAAACTCAAGATATTTACCCTATAAATTATGCGTTGACAAACGTGTAAAGGAGAAGTGACAGAAATATTATGGAACCGAGGAAGTATCAACTATTATTGTTAGTTTTTTCAAAACAAAGAGAATCCAAGTAGTTAGGCAAAAATAGGTGACACTAATCAATAAAACAAATGAAGCTAATACGCAAGTTCTTGGCTAATTAGTTATATACTTATAGTTAGGTAACTTAGGTTATGAAGTAATTGAATAGTATAGTGTGTGGCAACATCAACACATCATGTTTGGGGCCCCCAATGAGATGGAGCTAGGACATAGACAATTTCGTTATCAAAGGTGCATTATTTTGTGGGGTGTTTTAATGTCCTCAACATTATTATATGCAATTCAAATGCGTAAGAAAATTAGAAAAATAGAGGCCAAATAACACTTCCAATATCATTAGTTTAACATTGAAGAGGGGGCAAATAAATGGGGTATTTGACATAAAATAAGGTAGCAATTAGGTTATTTGGATTGAATATGATCTAGGTTATGTTCACATGATCAATTAATTAATAATTAGGTTTTGTAGAGTTATTATACAACCAATCATTATCATTCCCTTTTTAAATGTAGAATTAATGATTAGAATTTGCAATGGATAGGAGTCATTCTTCAATTCACTTATCCAAACAATTTTAAATATTAAACAAGAAAAAATGACTCTATTATTATAAAGATAAAATACTAATTCTAGTTACCGATTATAAATAGATTTTTAACATTTAAATAGTAAGCTTCACTGCGCCAACTATCTAAATTAGCATATGATATATATATTGATAATTTAGTTTGCTTTAAAAATTGAATTAACACTTGAACAATTAAGTGATCGTTAACCATGCCCTATTAGATACGAAGCATAGTTTTCATTGCAATTTATTGTATATATAGTAACATTTATCTAAAATAGTTGCGCTTCCCTTTAATTTAAGGCAATCCAATTCATTTCTAGATTAATTAAGTTACTTACAATCTTCAATAGCATACAAATCATTCTTAAAGTCACTTGAAAGCGATGATACAAAATTTGTTACTGTATATCCATTGGATTTGAAATACTTGTACTATACATCATTTGATGATGAACAATATAATAACCAAATCAATTGGTTTAAGGTCCRGTTCTTTTGGGTTYWAGTATGCTGAATTAAATTGAACTGAATAGAAGTTAACTGAAGTCGGTTGAACTAAATTGAAGTGAAATGAACTTAACCGAACTCAATTGAACCGAACTCAAGTGAAGTGAGTTGAAGTAAACTGAACTCAACTAAAGTGAGCTGAAATAGCTAAAACAAAATTGAGCTCAAATAGCTAAACTGAACTGTGATTGAAGGTAAGCTAAAGTGAACTAAATTGGAGTATCATAATATTAAGCCCAAAACAACAAAGCCTAAGGAAAGAAAAATTYCATCATCTCCATTCCCTCTTTCTTCTGCAGTATTTTATACAAGCCACTAAACAAAGCTAAACTAGTTTTACATTTGCAATTTTCATTTTACGGTGAAAATGTTTTACATCTAACCAAACGGACTGAGACACCGAAAACTTCACCGTACCGTAAATAATTGTCAACTACTCGAATCGGGTAGAGGATAGATGAGCTGTTGATGTGAAGACCAAGTAGGGTAGTAGTAACGAAGAATTAGTAAGAAGCATGCATGTAAAGTAAAGCAAATAATATATCCACGTCATCCATGTTGGCTACTTGGCATTGATGTCATAAAGGGAATCACCGAATCAGCATCATCGTCTTGTTTACTTGTTGTACCATATTATTATTATTATTATTATTATTATTATTATTTTATTATTATATTATTATTATTATTTATTATTATTTTATATTATTATATTTATTTTATTATTATTTATATATTATTTTATTCAATTATTATTATATATATATTATATTATTATTATTATTATTATATTATATATATATTATTTATTATTATTATTATATTATTTATTATTTATATATTATATATATTTTATATTATTATTATTTATTATCTATTAATTATTATACTAATGGTATTATTATTATTATTATTAATATTATTATTTATTATTATTATTATTATTATTATTATTATTATTATATATTATTATTATTATTATATTATTTATCATTTATTATTAATTATTATTTATTATTATTATTATTATTATTAATTAATTATATTATTATATTATTTATTATTATTATTATTATTTATTATTATTTATATTATTATTATATATTATTATATATATTATTATTATTATTTTATTATTATTATATATATTATTATTATTATTATTATTATTATTATATTATATTATTATTAATTTATATTATTTTATTATTATTATTATTATTATTATTAATATTATTATTATTATTTTATTATTATATTATTATTATTATTATATTATTATTATTTATTTTATATATTATATTATTATTATATTATTATTATTTTATATATATTATATTATTATTATTATTTTATTATATTATTATTATTATATTATTATTATTATTATTATTATTATTATTATTATTATATTATTATTATTATTATTATTATTACTATTATTATTATTATTTCTTCCGTATCAAAATAACGCAACATTTGACATAAAATAGAGAGGAAAAATGTCAAATCTTTACGTTTATTTGGTACGGAAAAAATATTATTATTATTATGGACCGGCATTTTTTTAATTAATTACAGTACTTGATTCTTTCAACTGCAATCATCAGTTTGTTACGTGTGTTTCTTGTTTTAATTGCTACTAATGCACTATTTATTGGAAGTTTGAGAGCAATAGTTTATCGTACATATGAGTTTATAATATAATAGAAGAATTATCGGTAGATAAAATACCAATGAGATTTTGACTTAGTGGTAAAGACATTAAAAAATGTTAACATCTGATCGAAATATTGTTACTTTGTAAGAATAATTGTATTCACTTAATAAGCCCTCATTTCATCTCTTAATCAATAACTATATTACTAAAGCAAAAACCAGAAGTGCCACATGGCGCGTCCTGGTTAAAAATTTTCCCTCCAAAACTATTCCTTATTTATTTATTTTTTTGTAAAATTATTATATAAATATTAATTAAATCTATTAGCTAATAAATAATAAATAAAAATAATATCTTACTTAATTCCAGAATTCTTCTTATTAAAACGAAATCTATTTATTTAAGCAAAATTAAACAAAGACATATCTTTATAATATCATAATATTATTACTCCGTACTATACAATACAATATTATTGCAATAAATTTTATAAACACATATGATAATCGTAAATCAATTTTATACAAGAAAAATTGAATCTAAATTCTAAAACACGTGATTATACTCATTCTTATATATTGAATTATTTGAACCTTTTTTCTTTTTTATTTCTTTTTTTTTTTGTAAATTACTTATATACATATGAATTAAATCCATATCTAATAAATAATAATAATGTCTTTACTTAATTCTAAGAAGTTTCTATTTATCATATATAATTTATAATTGTTTACAAAATTGCAATATCAATCAATCTAATATAACACATTAAACGAAATCTTTTTATTTTAAGCAAAATTTTGACAAAGTCYTATATTTTATTATATTCCGTACTATACAATACAATATTATCATAATAAATTTTATAAAACACAATCATAAATTAATTCAGGACCCATGCATGCATGCATGCATGGGGTCCTGGACTATATTATCATGCACGGGTCCTGGACGATCTAGGTCTGTGCATAACATATTATTAGGACCCGTATATAACAAATTTATAATATTGTATAACATAATAATATAAAATAAAATCGTTTTAGATTCAATCTTGACAAATATTAAATTACAAATTTATTTTACTCTTTTTAGAGTTTTAYTTAATAAATTTAGTAACTACCGTGCATCGCACGGGTCCTAAACTAGTTAAATCTATACCTATTCCGTATCAACATCCATATGACACATGGAATTTCACAAATCACTTCCTTTTTCTCACAATGACACCTCATTTCCTCTCTCTTAATAACACATCATTTTCAATTATTCTCATTTAAATTCAATTTTTTTAAAACATTTATTCTTCTCTATTATAATCAATAACTCATAATCTATTCATTGTCATTATTATTATGTTTTAGTTTATCTCTCCATTTCCCATCCTTATATCAATTTCGTCATATAAAAAATGTACTTCGTATCTTCTCTATGAAGTTATTTTACACCATTAAATTAAAAATTGATAATATTTGGACTTTATTTTACACCATTCGACTATTATTTMATACAATTGTACCTTGTTGCGACACCATGCATCAAAAATGCCAAAAATTGTGTATGACTTCGTTGTCCATGCTTGTGTGGAACAAGACTTTCTCATGTAAGTATTGTTTGAGAAATAGTTTWAAAATATTCTGATTGAATAAGAACGTTAATAATCTGATATGCAAACAAAATTAAAAGTAGATCCAATGCTTTATGTTTAATGAATTGTCTTTTCTTCCTTTCGTTGGGCGCAGCATCTATTGGTATTGGCATCACTTTCAAGTCCTTTATTTTTGTTCATTTCAAATAAAAAATCTAAACATAGAATTTTTGGAAGTACTTGAAAATGATCAACATTACTTTCCAACATCGATATATATTGAAGGAATGATGCTATTTTTTATGGTGTAAAATATGTGAGCGAGAATATAATGATTCGAATCTATGACCAGTAAGATTACAGGAGGATTCACCATTGCTCCAAACTCCTCTTTAAGGTAGGATCGTAGGATGCTATATAATCGAATTTTTTTACTAGTTAGAGACTTAGGGGTATTATGTAAAAGTGGGCTTCCACTAGTTTTTGGCCCAAACACTAATGAGGCCTTATTTGCAAATAAAATTTGAAAATTTGCTTCATTCCTTCACGGGTTACACTAGTTATGCGGGTTGAAAGATRCAACTCGAACCTAACRTGTTTAAATARCAGGTCGTGTCGTGTCACGAAATTAAACGAGTTAGGGGGTCGTGTTGCATTTTAACTCGTGTCGTATAATTTTCATAGTTGATAACTTGATAGTTTGTAATTGGACTGTAATCATGGAACAAAAGTTTGGATAAAATTATCCAGATAAAACTTCGAATATGGGCCAAACAATTCGGTTATTCTGGAATCTATAATCTGCCCATCTAACAATTCTTGGCAATAGGTCTATTATGGTCCCGAGATCATGTGACCAGGCAAATGTTCATTTTCGAAACTAGAAATGTTCATTTCCGAAAATAGAAATGTTCATTTCCGAAAATACAAGTGTTCATTCCGAAAACACAAGTGTTCATTTTCAGATATGAACATTTACACTTGAAAATGAACATTTACAGTTGTTAGAATGAACATTTCTAGTTTCGAAATGAACATTTGCCGGGACTAGGGGGTAACGAGCCGAGCCTCTCGAGCTCCGCTCGAGCTCGGCTCGAAGTTAGCTCAGCCGAGCCTCATCTAAGCTCGCTCGAAAGCTCGCGAACAGGCTCAAATATATTTTATCTTTTTATTTAACCTAATAATTATAAAATTAGTAGTATATATTGATAAATTTAACAAAAATTAAAAAATCATAACTATTAACTATTATATGTTTCTAGAAGTCATTATTTACTATATTTTCGAATTCCAATATAGCTTTAATGTATTTTAACTTGACATTTAAGGCTCGAAAAGCTCGAGGCTCGGCTCGAGCTCGAGGATATTCGTCACGAGCCTAGCTAAAATGCCCAAAGCTCGGCTCCGGCTCGGCTCGTTAACACCCCTACCCGGACCATGATGAAACTATGATCCCGGGACCATAATAGAATTTGCGTTATCCTGGTACAAAATAGTTATGGTTTAATCTTCCGTCCCAACATTAAAAACCCAAAAGTTGCAAATTTGCCGGAAAAGAAAGCGCAAATTAGGTATCAGGAACCTATTAGGATTTCATCTTTTAACATTTCAAAAACTCGAAACCTTTTAAAAACTTCAGATTTATTGCATCTGAAGTTCCGATCCATGATTTTCTTTTGTTTTCATGTTTACTTTTAAATCAAATATCAGTTGTATTTTTATTTGTATGACATTTTGCCTATTTTAAACTATCTAATAATTTTCTTATTTAAATTTTTGTAATTTTTAAACTTTTCCCAATTTCTATGTTTTTTTTTGGACAGTTCTTAGCTTCCTCATTTCCAAAACGTTTCTTTTTCAAAAATTATAAAGGCATGTTTGTTCAAGCTTTATGTTGAAATGGAAGGAATGCGATACTATTAATGAAATAAAAGTTGTTTGGTTGGGTCATTTGGATGGGAATGTCATACACAATGGTTTCTCATCCCTTCAATCTCATACCCACCACCCCTAAAATGATATTCATTCCAGCCTAAGTCGTTAACATTATCAAAATTCCACTTTTAGATAAACCAAATCAACTTTTAAAAAATAAATGGATTATCAATCCATACCCTTGAATTGTCAATCTCATACCATTATATTTCAACATTTTGAAACAAACACCCCCAAATATGCCGTTCGACTTAGCAAATTAGACCCAAGTCACCCAACCTCTATCGCATCATTATTGAATAACCCGTAGTTGACCCAAACCAAATCTGCTTATTAGATCTTGTCCAGAATCCAGATCAGTGATGCAAATTGCAAACCCTTAAATTAGCTTGTATTAATTTTTATAATTAAATAAGTAATAATTTTGTAAATTTAGTTGCATCAGTGATTCATGTCAAACCATTCAAGTAACAGTTACACTCTTTTAACCCCCAACTATGATCTATTTAATTAACTGGTCGCATCTAGCTAGAGACATTAAAAGCTAACCTAATCTGCTAACACGATCTGACCTAACCTGAATTTAGGATTTGGATTGAGATTTTCGACCCTGAATGTTTAAATGGGTCAACCTGAACCCAACCGTAGTTAAATGAGTTAGGTTCGGATTGAAAGTCCAACTTGAAATAAACTTGAAATGACCTATCATTTCTATGAAAAAATGAAAAAATATGATTGTAAGATTAATTATTAGTTTTGTTGGTTTGTTTTTTTTAACGTGTTTGTAACATGGAAAATAAGTAGTACCGTTGTTGGTATGTTTGAACACTTGATTTCAGTTTCTTCAGAATATTATGAAGGATTTCTTTTCATATATTGCTATGTTAACAGATCACAAAATCAGGTCAACATATTTTTAGCAGGTAGATTTTAATCTGATCTGCTAAGTTAACAAGTTAGGTTCGATTAGGGTTGCTGACCTATGAACCTGATGACACCGAACATGTAATGATCCGACCTGATTGTTTTAAGTCCCTGGTCGCATCGTACTAAATTAATTTTGAAGTCCAAATCCTAGACCTAAACCCGTTAATTTGTTGTGTTTGTTTACATTGTGTTATTGTGAGAGTTAATTTCTCAACTCTAACTTTAACCAACTATTAACTTAGTTAACGACTCAACTTAAATGGCTTCTTAAACATTCCTTTACTTCACAAGTACCCAATGGACAATGGCTCATTGTTGAGAATTGAGATGAGATTGAGATTTGAGAATGTTCATCACAAGTTTCACATGGGAACAATGTCGAGGAAAAGAACATTTATAACAAAATAGATAGGATTTTTTGTGAGATGAAACCTTTTATAACCAAATTTGCGAAAGAAAACTTTTAAACGTTATTTGCGAAATGAAACCCAAAACAAAAATTTCTTTGCGAAAACAAACCTGATGATGTCATCAACAGTTTGACTACTCCTAACATGTTTGACTTCACAATTTTCACCCATAATCTCCATTAACATCCTTAATCTCTATTAATCACTACTCCATTCATTCCTTCTCTCTCCACCTTCCTCATCCCTTCATGCTTTCTCTCTCCTCCTTTCTCCAACCACTCACCACCACTAGCTACCAACCAACTTCCCACAAACCACCACCAATCACAAGCCCACCTCACCCGGTCCACTCCCACAAACCGCCAGTAGTGATTAAATAGAGATTAAGGAGTGTTAATGGAGATTATGGGTGAAAATTGTGAAGTCAAACATGATTAGGAGTAGTCAAACCGTTGATGACATCATCAAGTTTGTTTTCGCAAAGAAATTTTTGTTTTGGGTTTCATTTCGCAAATAACGCTTTAAAAGGTTTTCTTTCGCAAAATTTTGGTTATAAAAGGTTTCATCTCGCAAAAAATCCTAATAGATATTCATTTAAGTCGTAAAGGCTTGGCCCAAAGGGGTCAATGTTGTACTAGTGTGTGTGTCGGTGTGTGTGTGAAAGAATGAGACTATAGAGTCTCTTCTTTTAAACTTCACAAAGGCTCTAGGAAAGTGATAATTTCAATTTTTACTTTACATGTTGGATATTCGTGACTTACATGCTTGCTACAACTTGAGAGGGAGTGTTAGGATATAGTTAATTTTGTGAGTTGTGAGTTGTGAGACTTGTGACTATTAGATAAGGTTTGTTGGATGAATATTATGATTTATCTTATCTTAAGATATAATTTGTTAGAGTTTATCTTATTTTGTATATTTATACTATTCAAAATTAATAGAATAGGTTGGGTCGTTTATATTCCAATTATTGTTGTGAGTTTAACAATAATAGTCGGGAAAAGAACTAGTTATACTGTAGATACTCATTTAAATCGTAAAAGGCTTGGCCCAATGGGGTCAATGTTGCACTAGTGCGTCGCCGTGTCGGTGTGTGTATGAGAGAATGAGATTCTAAAGTCTATTCTTTTCAACTTACTTCGTATTTCTATTGACATTAATTAATAAATAAGTTGAAAAGAACGTGACCCATGAGTCTGCATCGGAGGCCCAACAATGACATAGTCCTTTAATACTTTCTCAATGAGAATAATCATGAGACACTCACTAACTCACCTACAACTACAAACAAGTAGGGGTGAAACTTCGGTTTACGGTTCGGTTTTTTATCCACTTCAAATCCAAACCGTATTATTTGGGTTTTTGGATTTTCACTCCAAATCCAAACCAAATATTATTTCGGTCCAAACCAAACCGAATCGTAAATTTCGGTTTTTTGTTTTTGACTCCAAACCAAACCGAAATTTTAACTATGTTTTTTTGGCCACAAAATTTCAGTTTTTTTACCCAGAAAATTATCTAAATAAAATTATTATAAATATTTAATAGGAAGCAAACAACTATATTAATAAGAAGTACATAAGTCAAAGCCAACAAGGCAACAACAATCTAAATTTAACAATTAACAATTTAACATCCTGAATAAAAAAGCCAACATTAATAATCTAAAATTATTTAAACAACAATRTAAATTCAACAACAATATTACAACCCAACTAAACTTGAATTAAAAAACATTAAAGCAAGGCATCAACAACTAATTTATTACAAAGCAATCCAGCAGCAAGTCCATCCCGTCATGGCCCTCATGGGAGATCAACCAACAAACGCTTCGTCGATATCATCACCAAGAGTCATATGCCCCAAGTCTAGGAAAAAAAATTAAATTACAAAATGTTAAATGAATATTAATCAAGTATAAAAACAAAAAAATATATATACTTGTTGTACTAAATTACTAATAATATTACCTTCTTCTAGTTGTTCAACTTCCTCTAAAGATTCTTCAACACTTGGTAATGGAGAAGCACGCAACCAATTTTGGGCACAAACAAGTCCTTCTACAACCCGCGGAGTTAAGGAACTCCGAAATGCATCCAAAAATCTTCCACCAGTGTTGAACGCACTCTCAGAGGCCACTGTTGAAATCGGGATAGCAAGTACATCGCGAGCCATACTCCCCATTGTAGGAAACCTTGCACTATTAAACTTCCACCACCCCAAAATATCAAATTCTTCATCATTATCCTCCTCCGTATCCTCTTCCAAATATTTGTCCAACTCAAGTTTAGCATCCCCCTCTTTCTCAAACTTGTGTTTCTTATACTTACTCTTCAAAGCCTCAATTTTTTTATGTTTAGGAGAAAATTGTGTTTGATCCTTACTAGATGAAACCTCTTCCTTCAACACATCACTAGATGAGAAACTACGATACTCCTCAAACATGGCATTCAAACCATCCCTCAATTTACTTATCAAGGTACTTGCCACATTAGCATCATAAATTTGGGTTATCATCCACTCAACATAATCAAGTTTATAACACGGATCAAGTACAACAACAATAAAAATCAACATGTTCATTTTTTCCAAATCACCCCAATATTTATCATTACTTTCTCCTTCATTTTCCAGCCATAAACACACATTTCAATATCATCACTTGATTCTAACTCTTTCAATAGTAAAGCAACATTCACCAACTCATGAAAAAATAAATTGGAAGTGACATGTAGAGAGGCTGATACACGCAAGGTAAGATCATAGAAGGCTTGCAAAAATTCAGAAAATCTTTCACATTATTCCAATCATCATAAGTAGCATACCCCTTACCCTCCCTTTCATTCAACTCTATCACATAGTGAGGTCTTCCTCACATACCTCTCAAAAGCAGCTTCAAGGTCAATGCAGCACTTAACATCAAATAGGTCGAGTTCCACCTAGTAGGCACATCAAGACATAACAACTTTTTGGAGTTTATTTTTTCCTCGAAACACATTTTTAAACCTTTGCAACCTAGCAGGGGATTGTTTGATGAATCTCACAGCATGCCTAACACGACTAACAGACTCATGCATTGTCTTTAAACCATCAGAAACAACCAAGTTGATAATATGTGCAACACAACGCATGTGAAGATACTTCCCCTTAAGAACCCCAGATTTCCATTGATTAATTTTCCTTTTCAAGTATCCTACTGCAGTGTCATTTGAACTAGCATTGTCTACCGTTATGCAGAAAAAATTTTCAACTCCCAATCAAGCAAACATTTCTCCACTTCTTTTCCTATTTCCTCACCCTTATGACTTGAGATAGGACAAAAAATTAGAATTCGTTTTTGCAACTTCCAATTGTTATCAATAAAGTGAACAGTGAGACACATGTAATTAATTTGTTGAATGGAAGTCCATGAATCGGTGTCAATGAAACCCTTGAATTACAATTCTTTAATACATTTTTAAGCTTTCTTTCTCACTCAAATAAGTTTGATAACAGTCCTTAGCTACTGTGATTCTGCTAGGAACATGAAACCTAGGCTCCAATGCATTACTGTAATGTCTAAACCCGACTCCCTCAACAAACTTAAAAGGCATTCATCAACTATCACCATGAAAGTAATTAATGCTTTTCTAATACTTGCAAGGATCATACTTTGATAAACTAATGACTAGTACCATCACCAACTTTAGCACCTTTGAATGACAACACACTTTGCTTAGAATTCTTAGGAGTGTTATAGGGATACTTACGACATCTATTAATGTGACCCCACAACACAGACGTGCCATACTTACGACATCTATTAATGTGACCCCACAACACAGACAGCAAAGAAATTAAAATCAAATAATACACAAATAATTCAGAATAAATCAGATTCGAATCAGATAATTCGACAGAAAAAATAATCTATTCGACAAACTCACAAACCCTAATTCGACAAAAATCACATTTCGAACATTTGGAAATAATTTCAGCAAAATAATTAACAAACAATATAATTAACAAAAATAATTAGCAAATAATCAACATTTCGAACATAATTAGCAAATAATTAGCAAGATTTCGAACATAATTAGCAAAATAAATAGCACAAATTAACATACCTTAAGTCAGTGAATTAGCAATGTGAAGAAGAGACTATGGAGGGAGTGAGGAGTGAGAGTGAATGAGAGTGTTGAGAGTTGAGTTACTTGAGTGAACGTGGTTAGCAGATAGCCAGGAAGCAATGAAAGCAGACGAGTGAGGCGGATGAATGTCTGAATATGTTAGGGTTTTTTGGGATTTATTAAATGTTTGGGCCTTAAACATGCTGAGCCCAACTATGAAATATACCATACGCCTGCTATGAACTGCCCAACATGCCTAGTATTTCGGTTTCGGTTTGGAGTTCGATTCTATGAACTTCAAACCGACTCCAAACTGAAAACCGAAATTCACAAAAAATTCAGTCCAAACCGCACCGAATTAGGAAAAAAAACCGAACCATATTTCTTGTTCGGTGCGGTGCGGTTCGGTTTGCGGTTTTAAACCGTATTAGTTTCACCCCTACAAACAAGGCTACAATATTAGAAAATTATTAGTCGACACAGTGTAAACATGATCATTCAAAGTTTATTTTAATGACTTGGTGATTGTCTTATTGTTTTATTTGCGTTAGCAGACTTTGGCAATAGTAAGTCAACATCCACATTCTCACTTACAACTAAGTGAGCGATAATTCAAGTGGTTAAAGCTTTCTTCTCGATTCCAAAAGATCCTAGGATCGATTTTCATCCCCTCAACACCAAAAAAAAAAATCCAAAACAGTTATTGTTTGAATTGATTCCATAATAATAATCATATTTCAAACTCATCAATGAGTCTATAATTATAATTATAATTTCTACATGTAGATAACCAAACAATTGAAACAAGTTTTGTAGAGGTAGAAACCTCATTTTTTAAAAGTTTGAWGTCATTATATTTTAAAGTTCATAATTAAAATTTAAAGCTTGAAAATTGTGAAAATACAAGTTTTAGGACTTTTCTGTTGCTAAATAGAAAGTCTATTGCCCTAGTTTAAGGCCAAAATAATTTGGTGGTCTTTAATTATAGCTTTTAGTTTGGTACAAATTTGACAATTTAGGGTGTATCCTGTGTAATTAGGGCTCGGATTCGTAATCGGCCCAAAGACTATACATTAATATATCGGGCTCAACACCCCCTCAAGTTGGAGCATGCAGATTACAAATGCCCAACTTGCCGAGAAGAGTTAGAAATTGTTGCTTATTCAAAGCCTTAGTAAAACTGTCCGCCAATTGACCCGTCGTCCGTACATAGGACGATTGAATAGTGTCTTCCTGAATCGCATCATGGAGATAGTAACAATCAATTTCAATATGCTTGGTACGCTCATGAAAGACGGGATTACGTGCAATGTATAGAGCAGATTGACTATCACAGAACAAACTCATGGCACGAGGATGAGCAACGCGCAAACTCAGCAAAAAAGCCTTCAACCACTTCAACTCATTAGTGGTTTTAAACATAGAGCGGAATTCAGCTTCAATAGAGGACTTAGCAACAGTGTCCTGTTTCTTAGTCTTTCAAGAGATAGGTGATTCACCAAGAAAAACCAACCACCCAGTAATGGACCGCCGAGTTAACGGACAACTAGCCCAATCAGAGTCACACTAACCAGTAATATGAAGATCAAAATCAACGCGTAAAAGAATGCCCTGCCCAGGACAACCCTTTAAGTAACGCACAACACGAAGAGCAGCCTCCCAATGATCCTGACGAGGCTGATGCATAAACTGAGACAAAATATGAACCGCATAAGCCAAGTCAGGCCGAGTGAAAGAGAAATATAACAGGCGACCCACAAGACGACGATACATCTCAGGATCAGAAAGGAAAGGTGACTCAGATTTAGCCAGTGTATGATTCTGCTCAATAGGCGTCCAAGCAGGATGAGACCCTAACAAGCCAGACTCTGCAATAATATCGAGAGAATACTTCCGTTGACACAAGAAAATGCCTTCCAGACTACGAGCAACCTCAATGCCAAGAAAATACTTCAACACACCCAAATCTTTCATATGAAAATAAGCACCGAGATAAGACTTGAAAGAAGAAATAGCAGGAGAGTCATTACCAGACACAATTAAATCATCAACATACACCAGAACACTCAATTGAACATAACCAGACTGTAGAGTAAACAGAGAATAATCAGAGTAGGATTGCTGAAAGCCATACTGTTTCAAAGAAGAAGCCAACTTCGAGAACCAACATCGAGGAGCCTGTCGTAGGCCATATAAGGATTTCTGAAGACGACAAACTAGGTCAGAACGAGAGCCATGAAAACCAGGAGGAGGCCGCATATAAACCTCCTCATTAAGATCACCATGGAGAAATGCGTTATGAACATCCATCTGATGTAACTCCCAATTCTTAGCAGAAGCAACTACAAGAAAAGCCCGAACAGTCACCATCTTTGCAACAGGAGAAAACGTCTCGTTATAATCAATGCCCTCGACCTGGTGATTACCAAAGACGACAAGACGAGCCTTTAAACGCTCAAGGGATCCATCAGAGTTCAACTTCACCTTGTACACCCACCTGCAACCCAAAGAAGTTTTCCCCGAAGGTAAAGGGACCATAGACCATGTATGATTCTGTTCGAGAGCCGTGATCTCCTTCTGCATCGCCTCCCGCCAACCCGCATGCTGCATGGCTTCTTTAAAATTTCGGGGCTCGGTAAGAGAATCAACAGCTGCAAGAAAAACACGGTGTCGCATAGAACAATGATTGCAATTCACAAAGTGTGCTAAAGGATAGGGAGTACCTGAGAAGCTAGAAGAAGACGATGAACAAGAAGAGATAGATAGACCAGTAATAGAGTGAGCAACATAATCCTTGTGCCAACCTGGTGGATGTTTGGCACGCTGACCATGACCCAAGATAGAAGTATCAGAAGAAGTATTAGAAGAAGCAGATGGGACCACAACACCAGCAGAAGAGTCAAGATCACCACCACCGGAAGATAAGACAATAGAAGATGAGGGCGTCGCACCACCAATACCAGAAGTACCATCCAAAACAACCTCCCCGATATCAAGGACTCTCTCTAAATCATCCAAAAAATCATCATCAATAACAGGAGCAACACCGGGTAACTCAGGGGAATGATTAGGAGACACAACAAACTCATCGTGAGTCACAAATGGAAATTCATTTTCATYYAACCGTACATCACYCGAAACAAAAATKTCACCTGTCTCCAAATCATATACCTTCCAACCCTTTTTACCATGCYGATATCCCACAWAAACACATTGACGACTCCGAGGGGCAAACTTATCTCCTTTAGATTTTTGGTTATGTGCAAAACAAAGACAACCAAAAACCCGTAATACATGAAAATTAGGGGATTTATTAAAAAGAATTTCATATGGAGTCTTATTCCCAAGTAAAATCGAAGGAGTGCGATTAATCAAATAAACCGCCCCAAGGACACACTCCCCCCAAAAAGAAACCGGCAAATTCCCTTGAAACATCAAGGCACGAGCAACATTTAGAATGTGCTGGTGTTTTCAAAGACGAGAGAGATAAGTCGGCAAGAGACACGGCCTTA
>SNQN01002000.1:65556-81626 GCA_008642245.1 Bassia scoparia | reverse complement strand
TTACATTTGAACAGCTTGAGTAGGTCCAGGCTATTGTGGTTTGGAAGTTCTTCGTTTGAACTGTTATACGTTAAAAATTAGGTGAGCATGGCATTAGGGGTGTTCAAAATGATCCCGATACGATCAATCCAATCCGTGATCGCACTTGATCGATCCGAAATGCGGATTCCGATCGGTTTTTAAGGTTTCGGATTATTTCGGCATCGGTTTATCCAGGAATTTTCGGATCGGATTCGGATCAGAATTTTTGCACTGTTCGCATATTTTCGAATATCCGAAATATCCGATGTGTTTAATTAAAAATAAGTTTAATATGGATAGGTAAATATAACATTCAGTCCGTGACCGATTCAAAATTGGATATCTGATCCGAAATTTCGGGATATTCGTATCGGATTAGGATCAGAAGATATAGTTCGAGATAGAATATCCCGAAGAATTTCGGATCAGGATTCGGATCGATATTCCCGATGCCTCTAAAATGTTGGATAATCCGAATTGTTCGGATCGAATCGCGATAATCCGACTTTGAACACCGCCTACATCCACATTGTGGGTGTTAGGGAATTGTCATCGTGCATAGGTGCTTAGGTAATTGAGTGTAATCCTATTTGTTATTGTAGGATTGATTAATAAAAAAGGGTTAGAATGAGTGGAGGACATAGAATGATTAGAAGAAGGTCAAACCTCGTTAAATGTCTTGTGTTGTTTAAATTCTATCCACTGTTTACAGAAATGTTTTCTTACTATTCTTACTTTAACAAGATGAAAAATTATAACACGTAGTCCAAATTCCTTAATTCACGTCCCATCTGGAGTATATGTTTTGCACTTTCAACTTGTTACCATCTGGCTACAAGTTAGTGGTTATATTTAATTTTGAGATAAGGTACAACAATAAGTTGACACTCAATGTCAATTAGTTTGTAGTTGTATTATAGTATAGATTGTACGATATCAAGATGTTGATATCTAATTAACTATTCCATTGTTTTTAACAGGTTTTAAAAAAAATCTTGTGTTAATGTTCTATTGGCTTGTGATACGTAGTAATAATATTAGATGGTAATTTCTAGTATTGCAAGTCATAAGTCAATCCATTAATAAAGCCTTAGTTCCATAAGTGGGATCAGCAAAAATGAACCAAGAGTGATGTAAGTTGCTGAAAGTCATCCATGATAGTTTTTCCTCCTCGAATCCTTACGATCGAAGCTCATTAATTTATAATCCATCTACTTCAATACTTTTTAATTGGCTTACATCATGACATTTTCGGTCTCCATCTACTTGTTTAAAATCTCCATAATCTCACTCTTCGCATCGGTGCCCCCCAGAGTCTCATCTTAAAAAGCTCAAACCAACGGCTAAGCGGTTTTCCCTTAACATACTTGGCATCATCCTGAACACGCACTTTTCTTGTGGGATAATTCATTTGATAATTCTATCTTCGTAGAGTGTTCCGGCACCATTCATCTCAAATTCACATCTCTGTAACCTACTTTTGCATATGCTTCCTTCTAGTAGGCACGGATTCACCCGCTTTTACTTAGTATAATAGAGATACATGTTACGAAATAATTCAAATTTTGAGTGATTTAATTGCTCATTTACAAAAAAAAGAGACAAACTAGATGATTCAATAACATACAAATTCATCAGGATTAGTTTTTTGAGTAATAAGGTAGATAATGTTGTTGTTGGGTATATTAATGAGGTATTTTTTGAAGTACTGTTTGTACATTGATTGTTGATAGATGTGTCAAATAAGACAAATTAGGTCGTAGTTGTGTTAGCTTGAAGCCAAATTCAGGTTGATTCATAGGGGGGTCGTTGTCGAATGTTTTTTTAGATATCTTGTTGATGAACCAAATACTCCGAGTTGGGTTCACCGTCAACAGGTTTAGAGATTTATTATGGCGGGTTTGTGTTATTCAAGATGTAATTTTTATAACTCCTTTGTTAAAAATGTATAACATTTGTATCTCGAAACACGAAGTAACAAAGAATAAATAGCATCTTTTAGAATTATTTGTAACAAAAAAAACCATAAAAGTACAATTTGAAATTTAGAGTAGTAATACGTTTGGTGTCCTATGTGATAGAAATTATCAGCAAGATCATAAAATATCAAAAAGCGCTTACACCCACAGGTTAAACTGGGTAGGGCTGAAAAAATAAGTGGTTTTAGGTTGGGTTTGAATATATGGGTTTAAACGAGTCAAAAATCTTTATTTTTTTTCGCGCCTAACCCACGAATTGTACTAATTCGGGTTACTCGGGTTTTGGTCGGGTGAGGTCCGAAAATCGCCTCCGTCTGGTTATTGGATGCGAGTATTATCAGACTTTTTTATTGTTGAGAGAGGAGGCCACAAGGGCGGGTAGATATTTACATGGGGGAGGAGGATATGAGGATCCGAAACCCTTGAACCATGGGATTAAGGTGGGAGTTGAGCGCAATACTCATATCTCTAAACCTTTCCATCTTTTCTCATGTCATCGAAACAAACAAATCAAGGTCAATCGAAGACTAGCAAATCATTGCAGACGAAAGTCTCCGTGGATAGAAGTGCGGCAAGTCGAATCAAACTACTCCTTGATAAAAAGAAGCAAAGGAATTGACAGGATTCATGCAAGCCATTCATATGAGCAACTCCATGTTTACATTGTCAAAAACTTTACTTCTAGCTCATGGAAGTTTGTAAATCCATGACGCTCTAGAGAACGTGGACCGCAAAAGCGAGTTCTTTAGTGAATTAAGCATTAAGCGTTTAGGCGTTTCCACGAGGAACATGGTTAATCATTCAATTAGGGAACTTCTATCTGCATGTTTAGTAAAAAGGTGGAAACATTTCGAATGAATCTTTCCATCCTCATCTCTTAACCTTTGTAGATCGTTCTTCCAAATTATGAGAACAAATGACATAGTTTAATATCTTGGACCCCCATTGCAAAGCTGTGAAACAATGCATCAATGTCCCCAAATGATTTCTAATATATATCAGATGGTGGTCATGAATACTCTCAAATGACTCAAATGTATTAGGAGCAATCGGAGCCTTTCCACGACATGCCCTTGTGAATTTAAACTTTCTCCAATGTTTAAAAAGCAAAACAAATGGTTGCAACAAATGGACTCAAATATGGATTACAGGACTAACAAAAAAGAATTGAAATCTAAATTTGTTGTGACTTACAATTGAAATCTTCATATAGCGAGTAGTAGAAGTACCGCTTGAGAGGAGTGAGGATGTTGGTTCACGCGTGATTGTTGAAGAAAAGCAGGCCGGGTCGTGCGCGCATGTCGCGTCATCAAATAGGTAGGCAGTTAGGGTGTGCGATTTTTTGTGTGTGAAGTGCGAGAATATGCGGTGTGTTTAGATAAAAGATGTGTAGTGAGTTGTGTTTGTCAAAAAGTTGTGTAAGTAAACTAAAAATTAAAAAACTCAAGATCTTTGTTTGAAGTAAGAATCGATACTGGCTGTAACTAGGAGCACTTGTCACTGCGGAGCTTTTGTGCACAACTGAACTTTACTGCCGCATTTTTTTATAAGTCTAACTATGTTTTGATTTTTTTAAAATCCAATTTTTGTTTCCCATATCTACATGGGTTTCAATTAAAACCACTCTAGTTCGAGGCTGCAAATCATTTCAACTAAATATTAAAATTAATTAGAATTGAAATTAACGGTTAGCAAAAATTATTTACAGCCTAACATACTTATGTGTTAATTGATCAAAAATACTTAGGTTGACTTTTTTGTTGACTAACATTGACTGATGCAAATATCATTTCTTATAAATTTTGGTCTGATGATGGAGACATAAGAACCAGAAAGGGAAGAGATGGGAGTGACCCATTATGATGGCCAAAGGACAAAGCCCATTAATGTTCGAAAAGAGTGAGGAAAGAACACTTTTTCTCTCCAAGAAATTAGCATAAATTGCTAAGTAGAGAGTATTGTATACTCACTATGATATTAGGGTTTATGCTAGGTTATTGCAAGAGAAAGTATGCTTAAACTAAAACTTGACTGCTAAGCCAAGTGTAACTAAGGAAAGCAGTAAATGCGAAGAAAGATAAGCTAATGTGTTGTTGTTGTTGTTGTTGTTGTTGTTGTTGTTGTTGTTGTTGTTGTTGTTGTTGTTGTTTTCGGCCTATGATTCCCTATTTATAGGCTTTGAGTGAGTGTGAATGTGGGATGATAGTTAGCGGTTGCTTCCATGATTGTCAGTTATTTGGCGCTTCTTCATGTTTGAATTCTCCATTTTCCCTCCAAGTCGCTCTTAAACCTGAACACGTGGTAAGCCTTTCTATTGGGCTTTTTCATWCCGGGTCATCTCCATCCCATCTTATAATTTTGAATATTAGATTCATCTACATGCTTAAGTCATAGGAAAACGCATTAGTTATTGCATGTGTAGGACATATTTAGATGCATGTATCTTYATTACTTTCTTCTCACAATTTTTATATTTCATATTAKATGCATTTTTTATATTATATGCAATMATTATGTTTGTCAAATGAATCATGAAACAAATTTACAAAGTTGTTGGAAAAATACAAGGAGAGATCCATGCTCCAAAGGGTGATGAGATTGTATAGACGTTGAATCATACAAGAAAAGTTCCCGAAGAACTTATGCACGACATCTTTAATTATCTAGCCCTACACCTTTTATATTTTGAAGATTACAATACCATGAAACTGTAAAAGAGTTTATAAAACAACAATATTTACATCTCAACCCGAAGCTTGAGTATGTAAAAATTGATCAATAATTGTATTTTGAAGAAAGTATATATGTATATATATGTATATATAATATAATATATAATAATATATTTATTATATATATATATATATATATATATACATATATATATGATACTTGTAAAGAATTACTCACAATAAAAAATTCCTTAAGTGAGAATAATATTCTCATGGTCCAGAAGAACCATGAGCTAAGCAGATGTTACTGATCTATATCACTTTATAGACTTGATATAATATTGATGATATCAGTGTCGCCATAACTAAATGACCAATTATTGATCATTAATTATTATATGACCTTTAGAAGCAGGTTTAAGTTAATGTGATTTAAAATAGAAACATCGAATTAAATGGTGATAAACATATGTATTCTTTCATGAACTTGAGAAATGAAACGAATTACTTGGTTCGCATGAAGATTTGAAGACTCAAGTCCATGGAGGATCTACTATCAAGATATGATATTTTTATACTACAAGTGAAAGGTTACCCAGCAACATTGGTTCTCTATATGGATGATCTCAAGTTATGCATTTATTAGGGAGAGAAAATACGCGCTGTACTTTTTTCCTTGAACGTGGTTTTTCCCACACTGAGTATTCTAGTCAAGGTTTTTAATGAAGCAGCATCCAACACGTATTACAAAAAGTGTTGTACTCTTTTCTTTCACTAGATTTTTGTCCCACATGGTTTTTCCTAGTAAGATTTTCACGAGACATATTTTCGACAATGGACATCGAAGGGGGAGGTATGTAATATTGTAAAATATTGTATGGTGTCTATCTAGAAATTCTAGATTATACTAGAATATGGTTAATTTATGTGGATGTCCAAACTTTCACGTTCTTTAGGCTTTCAATCCCTAGTCTTTTTCGTATTCTACAAGAACTTTCATCATTCTATATATGCACTCATATCATGAGAAATGAATAAGAATAAAAATTTATTCTCTCTCATATTCTCTCCATATTCTTTCAATATCATAACACTATTTTTATGTGCACGCGATGCGTGCTTGCATTTATGAAAATTGTACGTCGTATTTCATCAAAAATGATTATATGATATGTATCATATAAAAGTTATAACTAAGTAGTTAATACAATTTATCTGAATTGAATTATTTTGTAATAAATTATATCTTCAAAGTTGAAATTCAAAATACAACCATTAATGTTTTAATACAAATTGAATAATGTTCATTGTTTAATGTTTTGACTAATTAACTCACATAATAAATGCAAATTTCATATTAATCACATAATCAGTAAAGGGATATTTAGGCACATCAATTCATAATTTTTAAATTTCATTAAGGGTATAAAAGTCTTTTAAGTGGGGGTCACAAATCTTTCCTCCCCTTCCTTATATAATATAGCTTTTTCTTTGCACACTATATGTTGTGCCTAAATAATGCCAAAAAACAAAAAATTACTACTATTTAAAGTTTGTAATTAAACTTTTAAAACTTTGGTTTGTAATTATTTTGAAAAATGTTTTAGTTGTATCAATTATTATTCAATAAAAATTCTCCTTTGCCATGCCATGCATAATATATGGTTAGATAGCTTTTTCTTGCACACTATGCATGCCTAAATAATGCCAAAAAAAACAAAAAATTACTACTAATTTAAAGTTTGAAATTAAACTTTTAAAACTTTGGTTTGTAATTATGTTGAAAATTGTTTTAGTTGTATCAATTTATTATTCAATAAAAAAAATTCTCTTTTTGCTATGCATAATATATGTTAGATTATTTGTAAATTGAAACTTTCCCGTATATGTAGTTTTTAAATAGCAAGGGAATTAATTGGGAGAATTGATAGGTAATTTTTATTTGTCAGGGGTATATTAAGTCTTTGCATAGGGGGGACACCATTGCTCCCCCTTGGCTTATTAATAGACGATATAGTTCATAGTATTTTGTTTGTATTTAATTTAACGATGATGTTGTATTTAAATTTAACAACAACTTATAGTTAGTCTTTTTGGTATTTTAAATTTAAGTGATTTTAAATTCATTTTTTTTTTTAATTTAACGATCAAGAGTTTTTAAATTTTATTTTGTATTTAAAATTAACGTGAGATGTACAGACAACTATATTTTTTAATTCAAGAGTTTTTTGTATGTAGGCATTTTGTATTTTCAAATTTTTATTTTATTAAATCTAAGTGTTGTTGATATTGTGTGGACGTGAGCTTACACGTACAATAGTAGGGTGTCATCATTAAATCTGTTTTAGTATGTAAACTCGATTAGTTCCGCGTCATGCGATGCACGCGTTTAAAAAAAAAACTAATTTATAGTACACTGACTTAATTTTTAGACAGAGTTAAAGTGGTAGTACAAAGGATAGCAATTGTTATGTTTTTAATTCATGTTATATAGATTCTTATAAATTAAACTCATATACCACGATTATAAAGTTGTTGATTTAATAGTAACATAAAGATATAACTATTAGTTTTCTAATACATTTTGGTTTTGTAAAATACGGAGAGATAAGATATTAATATAATTAAAGTTTTAAAGAAAAAGGTTTTTTTTTTTAAAGGTAAAGATATAACCTATATATTTCATATGATATACTTGTTTTTAAACATAAACATGGATTTAGATAATGGATATATTATTTTATTTTAATAATAATTTAAATTCAAATTCAAAATTTTTTTATGTTGTCGTAGTAGTTGTTTTTTAATGGTTTTGAAGGGATATAATTATTGGTTTTTAGTTGGGAAATAGTCGTTTTTTTAATAGTTAATGTTATTTAGATTTAATTTAAAATAAATTGTGATGTAATATAATTGTTTTTTTTAATTAAATTTTTTTCTAGATTTAGTTTAAGATAAGTAGGTTTTTCATATGTTTTCGTTTGTTTTATATAAAACAAATTTATTTATGATGTCATCAAATGCTTTTGGTGGGAAATTTTTAATAAGAGATCGCCACGTAAGTATTGATGATATCAGTCATTTTTGTTTTATTAGTATTAGATAATAAATTCTTCTTTAAAATTTTAACATGAATGTAGGTTTCTTTAAGTTTTGGTAATTTAATAATGAAATGTATTAATTTTAAAATCTTAAATTTTAATTAATTTTTTTAATGTAAATTTATTTTAATCAAAACAATAATTAAAAAATCTTGTTTAAAATTGTTACGTGAATGTGGATTTTTGTAGAAGGTTTTTGTAATTTAATAATGAAATGTATTTAAATTTAAATTGAAAATTTTAATTGATTTATTTTTCAATGTAGATTTTGTTTGTGTTAATCCAAACATTTAATATATATAAAAAATCTTGTTAAAATTGTTACGTGCACAAGTAGTTTCTAGAATGTTTTTTTTTTTTAATTTAAATGGTATTTAAGTGTTTTTTTAAAACAATATTGTAATTGTTTTTGATGCAAAGGTTAGCAGGGCTCAACAACTACGAAAAACTACAAACTAAGGCTAATTGCTAATAATTCTCCTTGGAAAGAAACTCACCGAACATCCTCCGGCAAGAATTTTGGCCAAAGTTGAGGAGGGTGCGTGCTACTCCGAGAGTATCATGCCTCTACTGAGCTCTACACCCTATTAGCCAACCAGTCCACGACTTGGTTGGCTTCACAAAAACAGTGGGTAACTACCACCATCCAAACTTCCCTATGTAGAAGCTCTTTGCATTGATCAACAAGATGAATCAAGTGGCCTCGATATATAACCATCATTTTAATTTGAACACAAGCAAGATTATCAATGCGGACATCCAAAAATTTAACTTCATGCAACCAAGCTAGCCTGAGACCATGAAGAAGGGTCGAGAAACTCAGCAGTAATGGCATTACAAACACCAACATGGCAATGTAAATAGAAATACTCCTCCCAAAAGCGATCCCTCAATAAGCCACCTGCTCCAGCAAGGCCAGGTGTGCCTTTGGCCGCGCCGTCTGTATTGAGTGCAATCCATTCAGGGTGGGGCTACCCAGCTAATATGGGCTTCCAGTGTAGCTCGAGTTGTGGACTTCAAGGTGCTTATCACGGTGAGAGTATAATAAGCTTCTTTGGTTTTACTTTAAAGGAGCGCAAGCTTATCAATTGGCACTTCATCCCCATTACGAAACACTTATGGTTTCTCTAACTCCACGTCCACCAAAAAACCACTAGAAAAATAAATGCCCAATCAACTTGGTCTATTAGGCTTCAAGCTTGTGAGATTATTAGTAACCCATCATCGTAGGTTATAATCTCCAAAGAAATTACTTCGACGAACATTGGGACAAATTCGTTGCCAAATTTGTTAGGTGCTTAGACAATCTCGTAACAGATGTAGGGTAGTTTCTTCCTCTTCAGCATACGTGACACACGGGATCATAAAAATTTCCTTCTCACACGATTAACATTTGTTAGGATGATCATGGAGAACAAGCCATAGAAAAATTTTGATTCGATTTTGTGCCGAAGCTGACCACACTAACTCCCAAAAATATCAATTGTCCTTAATCTCAGATCGAATAACTTTCATAGCAGACTTAATTGAGAAAACTCAAGAAGAGGTTCCACTCCAATACAAAGCATCATGAATCGAAGGATTCATAGAGAGTGAGCAAGACTCTATTTTCTAGAGAATGCTTAGCGGGAGAAAATTCCAGTCCCGTCCCTGATTCGCATTCCAAACATTAAAAATAGGAGTATGATGAAAATGAYAGGGGACATCCTTGATGGCTACCTGAATAAGGGGTTTATCAATCACCCAARTSTGAAGCCACAACTTTGTGCTTGTTCCATTACCTATAGCTGTTTGTGCACCATGCTTTATAGTTGAAGCATTCTCCACTATCCCTTTCCACAGGTTTGAGCAATTCGAATGAGCTTGGAACATATCTAAGTCTGCTCTACCTTAACATTATTTTGAACGCAACACCCTCGACCATAGACTCTGTGGTTTCGAGAGAGATCTACCTCCAGCCAAGTTTGGCTAGGAAAGTAGAAATGACTTGACGCATTGACCTCATACCTAAACCACCATTGCATTTTTGCCCCACCATGGTCGTCTCCCATGCAACAAGATGCATTTTTTTGGACTCCTCAATGTCTCCCCAAACAAAACCTCTCGTTTTTTTTATCAATTTCATCACAGATTGATCGAGGGATATTAGTTGATTGCATGGAAAAATTAACAATACTTGAAAGCATAGATTTGGCTAAGGTAACTCATCTTGCAAACGAAAGGAACTTTGATTTCCACCCGCACAATATGCAATCTACTTTTTCCACAAGGTGTGAGAAAGTAGCTTTGGTTACTCTTKTGTGAAAAGAAGGCATTCCAAGGTAAAATCCCAAGTCTTGAGTTTCCGAGATATTAAGTGCATGCGAGACAYATTMKTTGAGTTTAGGAGACACATTATTCGAGAAATAGACCCGAGATTCAAGGTAGCTCACTTTTTCTTCTGATGCAATGCAAAAACGATTAAGATCTTGGTGAATTATTTCAGCCCAGTCATCAGAGGCCTCTGCAAATATAACAATATCATTGGAAAAAAATAAGTTCGACAAAAGTGTCCTCTCTTGTTGATTTGATACGTCTCCATTGACCCTGGAAAATAGATTCCTCAATGGCTTGATTAAGCCTCTCCACGCACATCACAAATAAATACGGAGATAATGGGTTTCCCTGACGGATACAACGGGTGGGATGAAAAGCAGGAGTAGGCTCTCCATTCCAGAGGACTCTCATAACACACTAAAGTGATGCAATTCATGATTACAACAACCATGGTATGAGTCAATCTCATAATCTCCAATGTCTCACGAATGAAATCTCGCCTTAATTGATCATATGCTTTCTCAAGATCTATTTTAATGGCCAATAGCTTGGGCTCCTTGTTTATTTCTCATTGAGTACAAAACCTCTTGGAAGATACTATTTGTTGGTAATTTGACTCCCTTTCACATATACATTGCGTAGGAGAAACAAGTGAGGGAAGGACTAATTTTAGCCGTTGCACTAAGATTTTGGTCACAAAGCTTGTACACAACATTGCACAGTGAGATAGACCGAAATTGATTAACATATTCTTGTGAATCAAGTTTGGAATAAGTGCTAGAAAAGTGTCATTAAGATTAGAGGGTAATTGATCACCATTCAAATATTAAGCACCATTCAACATACACTAGGAGCTACAACATGCCAATACTTTTTATAGAATAGGCTTTTTAAGCCATTAGGACCTGGTTCTTTGAAAGCACCCATGTACTTCAGTGCATTCGAGACCTCCTCTGAGAAATACAAGTTAGTCAATTTCTTCCATTCATATGCTGGAAATAGAGGGAATAATTTTCGGGGTAATCATGATTCAAAGGACCCTGCTCCGTAGAGAAACGAGTGCTAAAATATTTTAAAATATGCTCTTTGACTTGTTTCTGAATCCGTAAGCCATTGATCATTATCATCACAATGTGCAACCACTTTGTTCCTCTATCTTCGCACAATTGGTTGAGAGGTAAAAGAACTTTGTGTTGCGGTCTCCATTGTAATCCAGTCAACTTTGGATTTTTGGACCATAGTAGTTCTTTCTCATTTAGAATGTCATGTTTAGCCTCTAACTTAATTAAACTTCTGTCATGTTGAGAGCTAGTTTTTTGAATGACACTTATTTGAGCCAAGAGTTGTCTTTTTTTTCTAAAAATATTATGAATACATCTTGATTCTATTGTTGGATCTTACTAGAGAAAGATTGAAAAAATGGAATCAAAGGAGTAGATGGATCATGATGTAACCAGACAGCTTGGAATTTAAAAGGCCACTGCTTTGAAGGAATAGAGCGAAGCCATTGGAGAGAAAGAATCAGTGTGACAATGGACTGGTTTAATAATGGGAAGGACCTTAACTTTGGCATTGATACATAGCTCCCATTAAGCATTACAAAGAAAACGATCAAGCCTTGAACTTTTACGTGTTTCAAACAAATAACCACGAGCCTAGTAGTGAGGGCTAGAAGATCCAGCTCAATAAGACATATCTTCGACCCACTGGTTGAAATTCTAGCATTTCTGATGGGAGCACTCACCACAGCCTGACCTTTCCCAATTAAATCGTGTCATTGAAAGCTCCTCTGAGGACCCAAGGTGATTATGACTATTGGAAAATGTCGACGTGTGCCCTCATCGGCCTACGTCCTACGTTGATTTCGAATTGATCCACACATGAGTGCGTTGGGGTGTGTTGTCGATAGAGGGGATCCACCCATGCCTATACAACTTAATCACGGACGCCCGAAACATTGGTGCCAAACTAATGGCTGCACTATTTGGTCTGGTAACTACATGTGGTTCGGGGACATGGTACGATAAATCTTTGACCCAATCTACCGCATGTAGCGGCCTTACTCGGTCTCATTGTAGTTTCATAAATCATTATAATTGAATTCAAAGAGCCTATCGATTAGACCTTAAAAAGCGCACTCAAAGTATAACAAGAGTTGATTTCTATTATGCATGAAACGCTACCTAGCCTAATATTGTGACCACTTCAAATTAATCAAATTAATATGGTGCCTAAAATTCGTTCATTCATAATTAATCTGAAATTAATGTGATTCAAGCAAATTTCGATCTTATTAAGCAATCGAAAGAGTCATAGGAGCAAAGATCAAGAATGATACATATTGAAAATCAAAACTCAATATATACAATCAACTTACCTCGTATCACTATCAATATAAAAGAAAACAATGATTTAGTGCATAAAACTTTACTTCCAATTGAATCGCTTATCACAACAAAGAAAATCGTTAGCATTGAAAATTATAATTAAAACGATTAAAGACGAATGAATTTACATGATTAGAAACCAAAGCAAAACGAAATTCAATGAATTATTAATAATAAGAGAAGAAGAGAGAGAGAAAGAGAGAGGAGAGAGGAAGAGAGAGAGAGTAGAGAGAGAGAGAGAGTTTGATTGAATAGCCTTAGAATTTGTACCTAAATCCGCAAAGATACGACTCGAAAGCTGTGACGAACTCGAGGACTTTTGATTTTGAGAGTGTTTATGGATTGAATTTGAGAGAGGTTTTTAAGAGCTTTGAAGTGCACTTTTTGATAGTTTCGTTGATGGAATACTAGTTTCGTTGATCGAAGTTGATTTTTAGTTGTCGTTCGAATAAGCAACGGAGGAAATAGGTTGTAATTTTTGGGGAAGAATAAGATAGCAAAGACTAATTCTATCTACTTTTTTCTGATATCATTAGCAAGTTTTTCATCTATATCTTTTTGGTCAAATCGTTATCGAGAATTAACATTTATCCACTTTCTGTTATTTGAGAATTAACCTTTATCCACTTTTGGTAAACTTGGTGGACAAGATTATCTTCTAGAATATTCTGGATCATTCCGTCAATTATCTGAATTTATCTAAGAATTTTTATTTTATTATTTCGAAAATCATTCGCCAAACTTGTAAAATCATAGAAAATCAAGAAAAATGAGAAAAATAATCTAAAAATACTGCAGACTCAGAAAAATGAAAAGAATAAAATGAGAATTGAATGAAAAAATCTTGGAAATGACCTTACAAATAATTCTAATAAATCGTTTTTTCTAAGAAAACGATCTAAAATAGAAAATAATTAAAATAAATATTTCCGTCTATTATTGGGCCCTCAGTGTATGGTTTCGAATCAACTATAATTCAACTCATGCAATGTATTTGATTCATGATTTTATCACAACTTTCGGAATCAAATCTATTTCGAAAGATCGTACTTTCCTCATCGGCTATCAAATTTGGGGAGACATTTTTAGGTGTCTACACAAAGGTCTTGAGATAGTTCCATAAATCATGTCTCTTGATAGGCTCGAGGCTAACAAAATCGCAGTGAAGCACCAAGGAACATTTCATGTACGAGTGATTTCAACTGTCAAATGTTGAGAACTTATTTATTTTCCCCTACTGTGACTAGATCAGTTTTGCAGTAGAGCAGAATACCTACAGCAAAACCATTCGCACCAACATGCATGTGTCCATCAAATTGAATTCCAGCTAAACAACAACTTGTTCATTATCTAGATGGGTTTCAACTAACGCAAGAACTGTAGGTTGTTGAACCATTAAAATTTCTTTTAGAGAAAATAGGAAGCTCTACTCCTGCTCCTTGAACATTCCACACCATTAGGGAGATTGGTGTAGTAGAAGAATTCATATTTGGAAATCTATTATCATTGAGAGAGGAATTGAGGGGAGAGAATCTACATAAGCCTCATTAACGCAAGGTATTATGAGAATGAGTGATTTGTTCATGGAAAGAGGCGTCATCCGCAGTCATGAATGAGCCTCCGTGAATTCCCATATGTGGGCTCTCCATGAAATGCCCTACTCAAAAGTCCACTCTAGGGAGATCCTCATAGTGGTGTGGAATGAAGTTGGATGGAGAGGAGCTGACATGAGAGGCGCTAAGATGTTCTTGTGAATTACTTACATTATTGGCTTGAGAGCTGGATAATTTGGCAGATTCTTGAGAAACTTTCGAAACTTGAATTAATGGTGCTTCAAGGTTGGCATTTTGGATAGCATGATTTGGCAYAATATTTGGAGATAATATTGCCTGTTGCACATCCTCATTAATTTGCGTGGAGTTTACWTCAAGGTGCGCAATATCTTCTTCGATTGCCTCAATATTTTTATTGAAGGAATGTTATCCAATTGTCTGCTGCAAATTAAGATTTTTGGATTGAGAAGTATTTTGTTGAGGATTAGTCAACGACATTGATTCCATGTCTTCAAGCAAGACATGGAATTATTTTCTCCTTCTATATCTCCTTGAAACATGTTATTTTTAGCTGAAATGTCTTCTTCAGTATTTTCAAGGATAATAAATATTTTTATTCTCCATGAAAATTTCCTGATTTGTAGCCTTTTTTGAATTTTGGACTTTTGAATTCAAATTTGCAACCGAGCCTTTAGGGRTGGGTGGGTCTGATTTGGTGGCCCGAATCGGCTTATTCACCATCATCCAGGTTCCGAAGCTTCTAGTGTTTCTGGTTGAAGATTATTGGGCACAGTATGAGTTGATGCATGGTGGGCAAATGAATCATTGTTGTAGGTGTGTCCCCTCCTCGAGCCTACGTCCTACATCGATTTTGAATTGATCCCGCACGTGAGTGTGTTGGGGTGTGTTGTCAATAGAGGGGATCGCCACCGTGTCTATACGGGTTAATCATGGACGCCCAAAAACATTGGCCTYGTGCCAAACTTATGGCCCTACTGTTTGGTCTGGTAACCAAAGTGTGGGTTCGGGGATATGATACGGAAAAGATCTTTGACCCAATCCGCCCGCATGTAGCGGCCTCTACTCGGTCTCATTGTAGTTCCATAAATCATAATCATTGAATTCAAAGAGCCTATCGATTTCATCTTAGAAAGCGTACTAAAATTATTACAAGAGTCAATTTCTATTATACATGTATCGCTACCTATCCTAATGATTGTGACCACTTCGAATTAATCAAATTAATATGGTGCCTAAAATCCGTTCGTCCATGATTAATCTGAATTTAATGTGATTTAAGTCTATTTCAGTCTTAATTAAGCAATCGAAAGAGTCATAGGCACAAAGATCAAGAATAATAATATACAAGAATTGAAAACTCAAATATATACATATCAACTCACTTTGTATCACTATCAACACAAAAGAAAACAAAGGTTAGTATCAAAGCTTTGCTTCCTATTAAATCGCTTATCACAGCAAAGAAAATTATTAGCATTGACAATTATAACTAAAACGATTGAGATAAGTCGAAAGTGATTGAAAACGAATGAATTTACATGATTGAAAACCAAAAGCAAAACGAAATTCAATGAATTATATTAATCAAAATTAATAAAAAAAAGAAGAGAGAGAGAGTTGGATTAAATAGCCTCAGAATTTGTGCCTAAATCCGCAAAGATACGACTCCGAAAGCAGTGATGAATTCGATGGACTTTTGATTTTGAGAGCAATTTGTGTTTGTGGATTGAATTTGAATGAGAGAGAGTCACTACTACAAAAAAAAAGGCTAAGAGACCGGTTGAAAAAGGACAAAGATACCGCAAAACAACCGGTCTCTAGGTGAGAGGGCTCTTAGGTAAAGAGATCGGATATTTTTTGCGGTCTTTTAAATCAGTCAAAGAGACCGGTTTTAAGTAAAACCGGTCTCTTTGAGCATCACCAAAGAAACCGATTTTGATTGTATAACCGGTCTCTTTGATGCATCTAAGAAACCTGTTGATCACAATAACCGGTCTCTTTGATGTATTTAGTTTTTTTA